>RJWM01000993.1:0-175765 GCA_004363535.1 Dasyprocta punctata
TGGAAGTCGGTGTGGAGATTCCTCAAGAAGCTAGGATTAGAGATCCCATTCAACCCAGCTATCCCACTTCTGGGCATTTTCCCAGAAGAATTGAAAACATCATACCACAGTGATATCTGTGCACCTATGTTTATAGCAGCCCAATTTGTAATAGCCAGATCTTGGAAACAACCCAAGTGCCCATCAATCAAAGAATGGATAAAAAAGATTTGGTATTTTTATACAATGGAGTACTACTCAGCTATTAAGAAAGATTGCATTGAGACTTTCATAAGTAAATGGTCACGACTTGAGACCATACTCGTAAGTGAGATAAATCAAACCCACATATGTAAATACTGCATTGTCTCCCTAGTGTAAGAAACAGAAAAGCATATATGCTCCAAAATCTATAATAAATACTATGTAAGGGTAAAAAACAGCTCAAAGAGCAAAAGTAACTGGGAAGGGAAAAGGCGGAAAGAGAAAAGGGAAGAGGAAAAGATATAAACCTGTATATATGTATATGTAAGGTAACTAAAATGAACACACTGTTGAATCTATTCGTTATTGAGAAAGAACAATTAATACTCATATGATTAGATTAATTATACATGTCTATATCTGTTAATGTAAGTAACCATTTTAAAGATAACGACACTCAATATTGCAAGCATTGTCCAGTTTCTATCATCCGATTTTGTAAACCTGCAATGTTACTGTAGTGTATTTATTCCAGTCGTTTGTTTGTCTCTTTTGCTTGTTGTTTTTGTTTTATACGTCTTTTTTTATGTTTTTTTCTTTGCTAAAAAAATAAAATAAAATAAAATCAGGAACAAGGATGTCCACCATGGCCACTTCTGTTGAATATAGTACTTGAAACAGTGAGAGCAACAGGCAAGAGAAATAAATATAAAGGATATGTATAGGAAAGGAAAAAGTTGAATTATCATTATTGGCAGATGACATGATCCTTTACATAGAAGATCCAAAATATTCCACTGAAAGACTCATAGGATCAATACTGAAATTCAGCAACAGCAGAGTATAAAATCAGCACACAATAATCAAGGTGTTCTCTACACCAATAATGTATCCACGAAGAAAGAAATTAGGAAAGCAATACCATTCACAATGGCACCAAGAAAAATTGAATCCTTAAGAATTTGTATAACCAAGGAAGTGAAACACTTCTATAGTACCCTGAAAAAAGAGATCAAAGATGACATCTGAAAATGAAAAGATGTTCCCTGTTCCTAGGTAGGCAGAATCAACATTGTTAAAATGGTTATATTTCTGAATCTGATACACAAATTTCATGTAATCCCTTTTAAAATACCAACAGCATTTCTTACAGAACTAGAGAAAAGAATCCTAAATTTATATGGAACCAGAAGTGACCTAGTATAGCAAAAGCAGTATGGGGTAACAAGAGCAAAACAAGATGCACCACAATCCTGAATATCAAATTATAATACAAAACTACATAGATAAAAACAGCATGGTATTGACACAAAAACCAGTAGCTATAAGAAAATGGGTGCACATTTAGACCATAATATTGAGTGAAAAAAATCAGACAAGTAGCTTAAATATCACATGGTTTCTCTTGTCAAAAATCCTAAAATTCATTTAAAGGATAAAATAAATGTTAGATAATAGGAAAAAGGGAGATAGATTTTCTGCAAAAGGGAAGTGGACCAAGCAATGGAGGGAGGGGGCAAGTAGGGGAAAGAAAGGAAAGGAAATAGAAAAAGAACTGTTATGTAGATGTACCATGTAATCATTATGTACTAATTAAAAATGAAAACTGAAAAAAAGAGATTATCTTAATCTAGACCACTTCCGCCTCTAAAAAACTAAAATGAGAGTTTTAACCTCTAAACGTTTATATTCAAAGGAGACCCCCTAAAATCTGTAGAGCAAAAAGTTCTTGAGAATTTAATAGAATAGAAAGCCTCCCTGTTTGTCACAATTACTCTGTCTTATTTTCTTTCTCAATCTCTAACACTACTGGCACATTTAATTTTTATGTGTGTATTTGTCTCCTGCTAGAATACAAACTTCATACCATATATTGGTCTCCTTCCCCAGCTGTTCTAGTGCCTGGAAAGTGCCTGGCCATGAATAAATGCACAATATTTTTTTGCATAAGAAAATGAATTGATACATGTATTGAAAAGTGTTTAGAAAATAACACACTAAATTGTTAGCAATGCCCACCTCTGAGGAATATAACTAGGAAAGCTAGAAGAGAATGAGAGGAAAAGGAGGCAAAATGATGGATTTTTATATTACCGACCTCTATAATTGTTTACATTTTTCATCACTTAATAAAATAACTTGTTTTACATTGAAGTTTTCCAGAACATGCCTATTACACAAAGAAATAAATGTGTGTGTGTGCATATATATATGTTGTAATGCAAGTTAGATCTATTAATCAATTATAATTGTTTTCAATGAGTATGTTCAGTTTTCATGGCAAGTTGAAAAGTTTGTCTTCTGGAAAATTGATATTTTAAAAACTTGTTTATAGTGTTGTCCTGTAGTATGGATTTAATATGTGACTATCAAATATCGATTACAAACAGACAATATTGTTACTAATTTTTAAAATAATAATTCCTTTTGTATGTTTAGAAATGGTCTTTCATCAGTACTTGTAAAATAATAGAATTGCTGAGAAGGATATTTTCAAATATTTAACAAACAATTGATTATAAGTAATAAATAGAATCATCTTGTAAGGGTAAAAATTATTCCAACATGCAAAGTGACTTTAAAAAAATACTATATAATTGCTAGCCATGGTGGTGCACAACTGTGATTCCAGTCTTCTGGGAGGTTGAGGCAGTGGATTGCAAGTTTTGAGCCTGAGCAGGACTACTTAGTAGGACCCTGTCATAAACAGATGACTATAAAATTGAAAAATTGAAGATGAAGAGTATATTATTGGTCAGGGTTCAGTCAGGAAATTAGAAACTGTATTAGAAATAGTTCAGTAAATACATTTATATGGGTAAATAATTGTGAAGGTGTCTGTATGCTTAGAAACTAGAAACAGGAAGTAAGGAAACTAGATATTGGCAATAGCAGGAAGCCTCTATCATGAACCTTGAGGTCAGGACCAATGGGCAGAAACTGGGACCATGTCTACAGGGACAGGGAGGAAGCTAGAATTACAAAGGGGGATGCTCTCTGCCAGAAACTGGGCTAGGAGACAGACACAACCGCTACCAAAGTAAGAGGGAGGAAAAGTACTCTGGACTCTTCTTGTGCAAATCTTTCACTAGTGCCTCCCATTGGCCAAATCTAACAGGAAGTAAGTTTGAATAGACTCAGGGAAATGTAGTTTATAGAGTTTGCCCCTGACTTTAGTGTAATTTCAGGGGAATAAGGAGGAATAGTTTTGAGAGTAAATAGGCAAATGACCTAAACAAAGGGAATAATAGAAGAATAATATATTTTATTCACGTAGTTGTCAAATTCATGTAAAATATTTTTGGTGATATTTAGTCACAATTGTGTTTATTTATTCAGGTTCATTTGAGTAAGAATATCAGCATGGAATGAAGTACAACATCAATTATTTCTCAACCTTTCAGGAATTCTTTTCACATCATATGTATAAATTACATTACCAATCAAGTGATTTTTTTATTCCTGTGTTATTTTAGCAACATATGGCTTCAGAAACAAACTTACATTTCTTTGCTCACTTGAGGCTAAGAATTTTTGTATTTATGCTAAAAAATTCAATGTTTTTAAAAATATTTTTTCTGATTTGTTTCTAAATTATGAACTAAGAGAGAAAATTCGAGGCTATATTTATAAGCATTTCTTGTGAAAAATCTACCCCCACCCAATAAATTAAAAGCTAAATTGAACATAACTGTCATTTTGCTTTCTCTTTTTAACTTTGCCTTTTGAAATATTGGAGGCATTTCAATGTGCTATGTAGAAATTTAAACGAAATGAATGAACCTTATGGATCTGTTGAGGATCATCTTGAAGTGAATTTGCAAAATTATTATCATTTATTGCTTTTCACCAACTATATAATTGAGGAGGTTTTCCTAGTGATTTATACCACCATAAAATATGTGATCTTAGTTCTATTAATTATGATTTGGAAGATGTAGTAAATATAATGTTAATGAATGTGTTGAATGATGTTGGATTAATTGAAATGACAAAAATGCCTTAAGTGAAGTATAATAGTTTGACACTATTGGCAAATCCAAAGATAAAATTGTTATTTACTTTGTGTCCTGACCTGTCCTTAGAAATATGCCTTATCCAAAGCAAGAATTTAGATCCAATCTTTAAGAATCATTTCTGTCATTTAAAAAATTTTTTCTTATTATGGAAGTCTCAAATATAAACATAAGTAACTCCAAGTACTACTTACAAAGTGTCAACAATAATCAACTCACGACCAGTCTTATTTTTATACATAATCCCACCCATTTCCTTTTTCTCTCTCCCTGAGTTCCAATGGATTATTTTAAAGACAATCCAACACCTCACTCCACCCCTGGTTTTAACAAGCCTTTTATTGGGAGGGGGAGGTGGAAGGGAAGTCATGGCTTTCTGCTTAGTAATGTGGTAGGAGGATCAACATGAAGTTTATCTGTTTCCAAAAAATGGCTGGTATTGCTGGGCTATGGTGTTGGAAATTACCAGGGAATTACATATTCTTTGTGAAATGCACATACTTCTTCAGATGAGAAATGTATTGATTTTCAGAAATCATTAGTGTGCATTTTAAAATTAAATTCACATACACTCATCTGGCTAAAGGGAGGACCATAATGAAGGGAAATTTTGGATAGATATGTATTTTAAAGATTAGTAGGAGTGTGACAAAAAATTACAGAACCTTGAATTTACACTTGCCTGTTATGAAAAAAAAGTCCTGAAAATATTATGGTGGAATAAGGAGGAAAGGAAGAGCACATTTATGGAGCAATAACATGAGAAAGATTCTCTTCTAACTTTACATAATTTCCTTGGAAAATAATATCTTTGCTCACAGTATCAATTATTCTCTATTTCAATAATTTCCAGATCAGTATTTCTTTATTGCTCCTTAGCTTGGTTTCAAATAGTAGATATTTCTCTTCTTTTTTTGTGGTCTATTTATTTATTTTTAAAATTTATTTTAAAGGGAATAAAACAGAGAGGTAAAATGAAACAAGGCAAAACAGTGATAGGACAGTAGGAAATACACAATTGTTACTATATTGCATGTTGTTATCCTCTAAATAGGACCTCAGACTACCGGCCCCAGACCTGCATAGTAAATCAAACAATATGAATGTTAGTTATTATCATCTCAACCTGTGTTGTGTCTGGTTGCTTAAGGGTGGGGGGAATAGGGGGCAGAGGTGGCTTCCTTGCTGGTTCTCCCCAGGCAACAGGGCTGCCACCAGCACACAGGGCTGCTTGGCTTCCTTGCTGGTCCTCTTTGGGCCGCAGGGCCTCTGCCGGCACATGGGGGACTACACAGCTTCTTTGCTGGTTCTCCCCAGCTGGCAGGGCCACCACCAGTGTATGGGGACTGCACTGCTTCCATGCTGGTTCTGCCTGGTTGGCAGGGCCTCTGCTGGCACACAGGGAAGCTGCATGGCTTTCTTGCTGCTTTTCCCTGGCAGGCAAGTTGCTTCTCCCTGGCTGGCAGATTCTCTACATTTATTTACAAAGCTCCTCATATTGAAAAGTTCTGGAAGAGAACCTCGTAATTGTCAACCGAATTTTTCCCTCCCATTTTCTTTCCTTTGTATGAGTGGTACCATCATCCAATCAGATATCCAAGTCAGACTCTTAAGAACCCTAGTCCCTCCTTTCTCTTTCTTGCTCCTCAGACTAGTCAATCACCATTTCTTGCCTTCTCTGCCTCTTCAAAAGCTTCTCAACTTCTCTCTCTTACTAATGCTGCCCTCAGTTTAGTCATTTTTTTGATCCAGAACCAGCAAACTTGTCTTAGATCTAATCTGATCTCTACCCTCTTAAAAGTATGTTTAATATATAATATCTTTTCAGCCTCAAATCTTAAATTTATCCTTTTATATGGCAAATGTAACCCTTTATAATCTCATTTTACCCTGTTAGGCTCATCTCCTATTTCTTAACTATCCTACTATCTACTTACATGCAAATAATGCAGTTCACCAAACCTGCTAAAATGTAGATTCTGATGCAGTTGATACCTGAGATTCCGTATTTCTGTTAAGATTTCAGATGCTACTGCTGGTCCATAGGCCACATTTTACTAGGCAGGGCCACATGATCTATTTTTAGTGTGTCTCTACGTTACTGGAGGAGTCACAGTTCTTTCTTCTTCTTGTTTATGGTATTAACTACTTTAAGACTTCAGCCATTTTATTTTGCTGATCAGATAGATTCTTTCCTAAGATTACCTGCTCAGCCAGTTTTTCTTCCATTTCAAGTTTCAACTTAGATAGAATTTTCACTTAGAAAACTGCCCTGAGTTCCCAGGAAGATGTAGGCACCTCTTCTAAGAGCACTGCATTGCTAACATGCTTCCATTACGGCAGTAGTACATTGCTTCATGAATTCTTGTGTCTATTTGCCATTCAAAATGTCCCAAGAATTATTCACAGTGCCAGGCACAGGGGAGAAATATTGAAAGCATTTGTTGAGAAATAAGTAGATGAATTCCCCCTTAGTGATTTGTGTGATTGCCTTTGATATTCCCCTGGTATTCCCAGCAGTGTATGAGGAAATGTATAAGTATTTCTAAACAATCCTAAAAGTTTCCTGGACCACAGACTTTGAAGATTAATTGTAATCCCATCTTAATAACTGCATGGCTACCATAAGCCAAGAGCCCAGCACTGTCTCTGGACAAGCTTCATACAGTAGCCATTCGGGCCTTGATTAATGAATCATGGTTTGTCTAGCCCCCAGGCTGGTAGCCCAGGAAGCTAATTTGTAAGTACATTGAGCATCTCTTTCTCAGGGGGACATTCACATTAGCCCAGCTTTTAAGAATGATATATAATTTAGAAAATCAACTCATTAATTCACTGTGAGATGTTAGGACCTTAAGAATCAGAATACTGGAAATTGCCTTTTCCTTGCTGTAATCAAGCTTTAAGGAAACTGAAATCATAGTTCATTTTTTTATATGGTGGAATCGTAAAAGATTTAGATAAACTTGTGTGTAGTGGCCTCAGTTGTCTCAAAACATCCAAACCATAATAAGAGTAATCTTGCCAGTAGGACCAGGAATAGTCTGTGGCCACATATTGTGTATCTCTCTCCACCATGAGAATGACTTTTCACTAGGACTGGAAATGCTCAGTATCAGAGTCTCATCATGGGCAGTGCCTTCCCTGGTGCTTGGATGGGCCCCACCATGTTTGCCTCTGTTTCTGTTCCTGTATTCTCCTTCCTTGGCAATGAACCTTTTTCAAGTTGACTTATCTTTCCATAGAGCAGTTCTTCCTTTATTAAGGTGAATTTGCATACTTTTGCTCTGATCCTTCACTCGTTGCTTTCTATCATGTCTAAGTCCTAGTAGGCATTTTCCAATAAATTCTAGCCTTCCGCTTCCAAGGTAAGAGCCAGGCTGTCCTTATAAAAAGGGCAGATAGCTGTCAGATGTGATGTAGGGTCCTGAGTGTCTTCCAGGCTAACTTCGTAACATAAAAAAGAAAAAAAAAAAAAAAAGAATTTCGGCTTCCTTTATAGATTCCGTGATTTCTCCAAGTTGATGACAGTGCCTCTGGACCAGTAACACTATGTTTACCTTTTTCTCTGTAAGGTGGTTTCAAAGGGAGTGGTAGACAATGATGCACCTGTAAAATGTCCGAGGTGGGTAGGGAGTACTGGGGCCTTGTGTCTTTGTTCCAAAGCCCATTGCAGACTGAAGTTCTCTTACTTTGCTGTGAAGTTGTTGGGAGAAAGATTCTGAATCAGTGTGTGGAGCAAAGACAGTGGTAGTAAATTATGAGAAGGGTGATGAGTGAAGGATGAGGAGAAGTATAACTGCATCTTGATTGCTTAAGTTAATAGTTCTTGGGATATGTGCCAAGGGAATTTATGAGTTTTCTGCCCTTTGGATATAAATATTTAAGTTATTGACAACTGTCTTTTGTTTTCTGGTGGTATGGTAGATTGACACAGTGAAGCATTTCTCTACCTGTAATTGCATCTAGGGATCTGATGAAAGTATAGATTCTGATCCAGTAGGTCTGTTGCAGAGTGAGCTCTGACATTCTACATTTCTGATAAGATCTCAGCTGTCAGTCCATGGTCCAGGTCCATGGTCTGCTTGTTGGATGTCGAGACTTACAGGCTTCCTTGAGATTTATTTTCACCTTCTTAGTTACCAACCAAGTCGCAGTTCTTCCTTCTTCTTACTACATGTTCTATTATATCTGCTCTCTGGATACAGGATTTTATTTTGCAGAATCAAATGTAACACATGGTAGGAAGCCTTTCTGGGGCATGTGGATTTGTATGGCCCTGGAAACGTTCAGCAACTGGGAAGTGTTAAACAGTGAGGAAAATGAATGGAGTGGGGGAGGGAGCTGTGTGGGCAGAGAGGAGAGAGAGTAATATTTGCCCGTGTGTGTGAGCGTGTGTGGTGAGGGTGGAGTAGTGAGGAAAAGGATATAATAGGTCTCACTGGAATGTGGAAATGTGTGTATGTAAGAGACCTGTTAACTCATGTCTAAAATAGCATAACTCCCCAGCATGGTGGGGCAAGTACACTAGCAAAATGAAAAAAATTCTAGGGAATATCAAATAATATTTGGGAATAATATAATGCTTCACATCATGGTTTCTTTTCTCTCCTTTGATACCATTGGTTGGACTTAGTTCTTTGGTGTTGAGAGTTTGTTCTGGTCCCTATTCTGTTTTGCGGAGATGAGGTAAGAGGCATTACAAAGGGAGAAATTTTTACTGTTTGTGGCCAAACAATATTTAGGATGTCATTATTCCAATTTCACCAAGTCTTTTTTTCCAAAGTATTATTATATAATTTCTCAGCAGAAATCCTATTTAATAACCTGACCTTCCTGACTTTGCTCTTTCTCTTTTTTCAAACCTAGACTTTGTACATTGGTGAATTTTTTCCATTAAAAACAAAATTACTCAAAATTTCAGTTAGTGCTGCTCTTCCTTTTAACCACTCCCTTCCTATTTCAGTTCTCTTTAGTCAGGAATTCTATACATATACTACATTATTATGTTTAGTTTTCTCTTACTTATTAAATTGCCTCCCATAATTGTGCATCCTATTACCAGGATTTAGAGAATTAAGACATTTCAAAATAGTGCAAATACTCAAAATCTGAACTAGGGGAGGGGATTATAGCTCAGTGCTAGAGCACACACTTAGTAGGCAAAAGGCCCTGAGTTCAATCCTCTTCTCCTGCCCCCAAAACAAAAACAAACAGAAATTTAACTGATCAAATAGCAGCAAAAATATTTCAAAGATTTTCCTGTAGCAAAGATTTTTGAAAGCTTTATCTTTCACCAGAAAACTCAGAAAATGGGAGGCTCTCTTTAAAATAGTTTTCTGTGGTGTTTTTTTCTTCATCATGGTAAGAAAAATAATATAGTAATTAAACAGATGATGACTGTGAAATATGTTGTGAATGTGATAAAAATCCAATTTTCAAATTTGGATTGAGTTACATTTCTCTGGTTTTCTCCCAGTTCACATTTCATATAGGTCTGTGCAGCACCAAAGGTGAAGAATCTCTGTGGAAAGTTCGTACTTGTTGAGAATTTCATAGAGATGTCACTGGGAAATGTTACTTTTTATTGCTTAGACTACTCAGGATTTTATATGTGTAAAGAGTCATACAATCCTGTCAGTGGCTAAACCTCATAAATAATTTCACGGCTTGGTTTATTATTGCTATATCCATTTTATAGATGGTAATACAGAGGAATGGATTACCAGGGAGTTGAAATTATAACCTACAACAACAGAAGTGTCTCAGCCTGTTGTTTAGTTTAGACTGCAAATGTGTCTTGTAAGTGCTAAATATCAGATAAAAAATGAAATATATGGAGACTTGGCATTCCTGAGGCTGTGCCTGGGTTTGTAAAGGAAAAATCAGAAGATTTGAGTTAAGCACATAATATGGACAGAAAACTCCCTGGCAAGATGAAATTCACAGGATCATTAGTCAACTCGAGCTCATATTCATAAATTACTCTCCTGTCATAGTGCCAGGAATAGCCGCCTTTCTCATTCTTCTTGTCATTTTAATTCTAATCCTGAAAACATGTCCCTCAGATTTTAATGGTCACCTCAAGATCATACATATTTCTGTGACCTCAGGAAATCAGATTGGGAACAAGACAGTCTATCTATAGAAGGCATCCAGTGAACTGAGTAGGGGGTATCTTGATAATCCTGCTCCATTTACCCACAACTATTAGTATTAGCTTTAGAAAACTTTGAAGTGAACTAGCTTTGAGACAGTGTCTTGGTTGCTTTTTGACTGCTGGCAGAAAATATCCAACAGACACAATGTAAAGGAGATGGGCTGGGGATTTAGCTCAGCTGCACAAGTGCCTGCCTGGCAACTGCAAGGTCCTGGGTTTGATCCCCGGTACAAAAAAAAAAAAGGAGAAGTTTATCTTGGCTCATGGTTTCAGTCTGTGGTTGGTTGGCTCCAAGGCAGGAACAGGGTGGCAGAGGGACGTGATGAAGGAAAAAGTGCTTAGCTTAGAGCAGCCAGGAAGTGAAGAGAAAAGAGAGGAGCTGGGTCCCACCTTCCAACAGCACTTTTAATTTCTGACCTCATCAGTGGGTGAATCCACTGATGAGTATAGTGCTCCCATGATCCAACCATGTTCCACATGCATGAGAAATCTGGGGGGGCAATTTAGATCTAAAGAATAACACTGTGAGAGAAAGATCTGTGCCTCCCAAAAACCCACCATGTTGGGTCAGGGAGGATCCAACCAGAAGACAACTAGCCAGACTTCCTGGTGAGTGGCGCAACCTGTGTGGACCCCAGGAAGAGAATGATCTGTCCCTCCCAAGAACTCGCCATATTGGGTCTGGGAGGATCCAACCAGAAGACAACTAGCCTGACTTCCTGGTGAGTGGAGTGACTGGCACAGACTACAGGAAAAGAGTGATTTGTGCCTCCCGTATGCCTACCCGCATGGGCTGAAATCAAGACCCTCTCCCTTCCCCCATAAGCAACCTGCTGGTTTGGAGGACCAGCTAAGTTGATAGCAAGTAAGGTACATAAAGCAACTAAATGCTTGTATTGTTTGATTGATTTTGCAGGCCTGGGGCCAGCAGTCTGAGCATTTCTTGGGAGGATGATAATATGCAATGTAGCAAATATGGGGGGTTCCCTTCTGTCTTGTCTTTGAGACCCAATATTGTTCTCATTGTTTTGCTTTATTCTGATTAATAGTTTTTGCTTTCTTTCATATTCTGTTTTTATTGGTTTTATTCTGTTTTGTTTTTGGTTTTATTTTACTATACCTGATGGAATGGTCAACTATTGTGAAGATAACAAGATATACTATGGTAGCTATTGTTTTCCTAATATCTTGCTTTGAAGTTCTGTACCAGTTCTACTGCTTTGTTTTGATTGACTTCATTCTGTTTTGTTTTGTTGGATTTTACTATCTTTAAAGTAAAATAAAAAAAAAAAAAGAATAACACTGTGTGTTCAGGTCTAGGAGGCATTTTTCGTGGCCCCCTATCAAAATGGCACAGCAACAGAGATTCCCAGCAAAGGCAAACCTCTTACTACAATAAGCAAATAAACAGCATGGAGGGGAGGATGTAGAGAGCTAAGCAGGTGTACATCTTCTGCAATGCTCTGGCTGTTCCTTAATAGGATGGAGTACCCTCAATTCTTCCTCCCTAGAGGGGAACAAGCAGCTCTGTTGACACCTGAATTTTAGCTCCATAAGACCATTTTTGAATTTCTGACTACCATAACCATAGAATAACAGAGTCCCCAAGTTTGTGATAAATTATTACAGGAGCAATAGGAAACCAATGCAGGAATCTTTTTGCTTTCATGGGCTCTTTCTTCTATTTAAACAAATAGTAGAAATAATATTTTATGATTATGTTAACATAAAGATGAATATATTAATATTATATACTGTAAACCATTTCCTTTGATTTAAAAGCTCATCTTCTTTTGATTTTTAAAAGAAATTAAAATATTTTCACGAGCACCTAAAGGTATCCTGGACTCGAAGCAAAGTGCCAGGTGTTCCTAATGGATAGCTTGGCATCACTAATGGGCATATCTGTCCAAACCTTTCCTGTCATTCAGCAGTTTGGATTCAGAACAGACAGATACATGCCAACTGAAGGACAGCAGAGATACTGGCTTCTTCTTTTGTTATTTGGTTTCTTGGTGTCTGAATTGGGGGCACAGGTAGGGTTTTACATTGGCAGGGATGCATATTTTGCTAGTCTATTGTTAAGTCAGCTGACATTAGGATAGCTCCCTTACTATACACATGATAAATACACAATCCTTTCTAGTAAAGAAACACTTGTGACAAGATTTTTGTCTCTTAGCTCGGTTTCTTGGAAGGTTTTGCACAATATACCCTTCTTTATACATACCTTTCTTTACCTATGTTGCAAGTAAAAGATATAGTGTAATACTGATTAAAATTTGAAAATGAATATAATAATTATATAATATTCTTTATATTTATTAACATCCATAGTTTGCAATAACATCTTCATGTATAGTATCTCTTTTGATACATTGCAAAGTCATAAAGATCTTGGAAAAATATTTTAGAATTTATATATATAAAAGTATTAATTATAATGTAATTTTAATTTTAGATAGATTGTTCGTAATTTATAATTTTATTAAAGAAAGTACTGAAAAAGATAGGTATATATTTGGCTTTTATCACTTTATAATTTGGCCTGTGGTCCAATATGGAGGCAAACGTGGAAAATAAAATTTGTACTCCTTAGTCATACAGCATATATTACTTTCCACACTTCACTCCTGTGAAAAATGATACATTTCAAGCTTATGACTACAAGTGTTAATGCTGTGAATTGGAAATTACAACATACCTCACTGCATGCCTCATTAACTATTTCCATTTCTCCAACAATTAGGAGTCAGAAAGGCCTACCTTCTAACTAACAAGCAAAACTAGGTTGAAGGAAGTTCAGAGACGTGTTGAAGGAACCTGAGAGAACTTTGCTGCTTATGAACCCCACAAAGACAAAAAGAACCACTTTTCCTGAATTGTGATCCTAACTCGGGATTTGCAGAGCCAATTCAAATTTGGCACTGTTCTGGAAAAGTCTATGTCGAAAAGAATTTGTTTCTAGAGATTTTTAGGAAAATAGCCAATTCAAACTGCTCAGCCCTGTGAGATCATTCCTGGCTGGCAGGGAGTCCTTTCTGTCATCGTGGGCTTGTTGCGTGAAGAGTCTCTGCATACCTACTGCTTCTGACTGCATCTGTGTGCAGCTCATGTGTGCTGACAATCATGGGTACACAAACCCCTGGTTCTTTATACCTGCTTTTCACAAAATTGTGTGAACTTATCCACTAGTCTTCATGTGTCCTTGTCAGACCAATTTAGTCCGGCTCTGAAAAAACAGAGAGCTAAAGTAGATCCCATCAAATTAATTCTTAATTTCACAATTGAAGTTTGGACAGGGTGCTTAGCCTCCACACACTGGCCTCTGTTCAAGGCCAACTAAACGCAGTTGCCCATTGCATCATTAAAAAAAGTGAGCTGTGCTTCTGTGACACTCCCCGCTGCTCCCCTTCCATCCTAAGCCCTTCCCTACCTGCCTATGGTTAGGTGCCTTTTGAAAAGTTGCCCTCATTCAAGTTACACCCTGCCACACCTCCAGGCTCCAGGATGCTTTTAGTCTGAGTTCCCAGCAGCTTCAGCGCCTGGCCAGCAGCAAACAAGGCATCACGGTGAGCTCTGTGAAGAAAAAGCCTGGCATTGTGCAACGGTGACCCATTTGGCATCAGAGGAGAATAATCCTGGTGGGCTTTAGGGACTCCACCTCTCTTCCTCTGGGATCACCCCCTGGAGAGCTCTTTCAAACACAATCACCCTGCCACAGTCGAGGGTCCTTACAAGAAACTCGTGGAAACGGGGCCATGTGATGGTGCTTGAAGTCAGCCCTGTAGCTTGATTTACCAGCTGTCTGAAAAAAATAAAATACTGCTAGAACCTGAGCTGTGACCATGAGGTGTGAAGGTGTCAAGTTGAAAAAACAAGGGTGGGTCTAAATCTCCACTCCATCACCCTCACCCCCTTGCTGCCCTGAGAAAATTATTCCAGTGTAAACATTTCTTTTTCAAATTTAGGATATCTTTGTGCAAGAAAAACTACTTTATTACTCAACGTTAATAACACTCACTTTGAACCTTAATTCTGAAAACCACAGAATTTAAAAAATGCTGTAAATTTCTGACATGGGTGTTCTTCCCCTGCTTTCAAAGGAATTGTTTTTGTAATTACTAAGTGGGATAAAGTTGAATTGTCCCCAGCAGTAAACAGAAGAGTGTGTAATGAGATATCTGAACTGAAAACATTAGTCATATCCAGATTAATTAATAATGGAAAAGTTTCATGGCATTTCTACTGCTTTTTTTTTAATCTTTTTTTTTTTTTTTTAATTGTTGGGTCTCTATTCTAGTTCTGAGCACAAATAAATGTCTGACATATGGTCTCAGCCAAATTCCAAAATGTAGCAAAAACAGGGCCTGCATATTTGGCAGGGATTTAAACCAGTTCAGGTCAATGTCTGTTTTCTGCCCAAAGAAGAGTTTGTGCATTTACCCTGGACCAGGAAAACAGCACAGAAAAACATGGGGGACAACAACTAATATCGTGAGCTCTAATGCCAGGCTGGCCAAAGAATATTGTTTGGAGCAACTCAGGAATTATTGCCCGAGCTGCAGTTTGGGTTCACAAAACGTTTGGAGGACAGTGAGCAAGAGAATACAGCTTGCATTGTTGTAAGGAAATTGCCTTCTCCCTGCTAAGGCTCTCACCTTGCAAATCACCCCCTCTTAGCAAAAGCACATCTTACTTGTTAACTCTTCCCCTGCTTGCTAACCTTTTCAATCATCCCCTTCATCATTGCAGAATGGCCTTCTGAACAAAGCAGCATTTTAAAGCCTTTTCCACTAAAAGTTCGCCCCTCCCCCCCTTTTAAAGAGGCAGTGTGGGGGTGATTTCTTTCTTCTTCTTGTTCTTTTTTTTTTTTTTTTTTTAATTTGTTTTTCTGCAATCTACTCTTGTAAAGCTGTCATTGTTTGGGGGTTGATGGATATTTCTTCAGAGATACCATCATATCGCTTGTTATTGTAACACTTATTGGTGATAAAGTTGAGACTAAAAATTAAGCAGCTGCAATGTAGCAGCACAAATTAGTTTAATGTAAGCAGTCAGGAGCAGCTGGCTGGCTCGGGACTCGAATTTAGCTGTGGGGGGAAGGGTGCTGTGACGCTGACAGTGTTTTTTTCCTCTACATAAACATTTTTGGCTGTTGCAGCTTTTGTGCTGATCATGTGACAGTGTCCCTAGGCAGATAATTTATTTCTGTGGCTTTCATGAGCAATCATTAACCTTCAGACACTGAGTTTGTTTTTTTGCTTTGTGGCATTTGTTATTATTATTGTTATTATTATTTGTATACTAACTAGTTTAATTCAGAAACTGTCAGGAGAAAATTACAACCAATTTATAATAGACTGAAATACATAATACTTATGTTTCTATTAAAGCAGATCTTGCTTACCAGACCATTCTTGTTGCTTTGTTGGTGTTTGTGCATTCAAACAGTTATTTTCAGTGTGGCTGACACTGGGAGGCTCCTGCAGTGTCCTCTTGTGATTGCAAGCTGGCCTTGGAGAAGCTCAGTTTGGAGATCAACTTTGGCAGTCTTTACCCCCTAAGAGGATGGAACCCACAGGGGACAGTGAGCTGGGCTTCTAGTGTTGGACATGTCTCCTTCCTTCAACTGACACTCCAGTCTTCAGTAAATAGTGAGGTCATTTGTAGCGAGTAACTGGAGCCTGAATGCAGAGGGATCGAAAACAAAGGAAATCAGAAATGGTGTGTCCTGCATAAATCAGAAAGGACCAAAACTATCAGTGCTGACATCTACTAATCACCCTAACCCTGTTTTCTAAATTTATCTCTTGTGTCCTTCTCCAAGCTGTTTGTGTTGGTCGGCCCTTTTTGCCAACCAGCAATTCGGGAGTAATACGCACAGGGTCACTCTCTGGTGTCTATCATACATGATATCTTCAGACACTTTCAGAATGCCGATTATCTTGTGGGTATTGTGTGGGCCCTGTTAGATATTCATTTATTCATTCTCTCGTGGTGCAGGGTTGGTGGGGGAACAAACACTCAGGACTACTTGTACAGAAGGATTTGATAAAGTGTATTTATAAACCCCAAGGAACTGTGTTTGGTACAAAATAAGAGGAAGACATAACTCATTTTCTGTTTTAATCATTTAAAATATCTCAGTGACGGGAGCTGTTCTTAATTGATCTTAATATTTCATAAAGATGGATGTGTGGGTTATATAACACAGCACGAACATTCCATTCTTTAAAATGTATGATTCAAGAACTTGAAACACAGTGGAAATTGATACTGTCATTTTTTAAACATTTTAAAGCACCATCAACAGATTAGGTACTGTACAGGCCGAAGACGAGGAAGAGCTTGGGAAATGTTAGAAATATGGATGCCGGAGATGTGGATGCCTGGTGATCTTTGATGTTGCATAAAAATGAGTGAATGGGTCCCCTATGTGCCTTGTCTGGTAAGTGGTTCACTTAGCTTTTGCCTTTATGAACCCCTTCTTCCATAAAAATCTTGGTAGTCGTATTTTATAACCATGACAGTGTAACAGGAATATAATCCAGGCAGGCTGGATTCATTTTTGCATATTTGTAAGTATTATGTCAGTTTCCTTTCTGATTTCAAAAGAAATTAAAGTGAAAATGTAGTCGTGGACCCCTAACAGCACTGTGGATCCTGAGCACTGAGCTTCCTGTGTTGCATGAAAAAGTCAGCCCTAAGGATGGGCACGAGCACACCGCAAGGTGAAGATTCTTTGAGGGGACAAACCAGGTACAGTGGGTTAAAGTGCACATAAACTCTCCTTTCCTCAGGTTGAAGCATTCGCAGTTCATTGCAGACGCTCCTTTGTCATAAGTTCCCCTACCAGATTAAGCTTTTCTCTGTCGGTTCACACTGGGAGCTCCCTCTTATTCTGCCCTCTATCCCCATGTGTGATTTTGTTGAAGTCCTTTCCTGTCTAGTTTTGTCACTAACTCTAGCTCTGTGTGCCTAACTAAGCCAGTCTCCCCTTGGCCTCTGCTCTAGAAGGCACCTTCCCTTTTTGTACTGTTCCTCTCTGCATCCCAGCCTCATACACTTGAATCACTGTGTTGCAGTGTCTCCGTGTATGCACTTTTCCTCCTTTGCCCAGAAGTGACTGGACAGAGTTCTCTTGAATCTTCTCTTAGAGTCAGCACATGCTTGTTACTCTCAATTCTCTGTTGTCATTTTAGCACTGAAATCCCCTTAACTTTTTCCTATTTTATTCACACCTTGAATCTCATCTCTCAGTTACCTCAGGCAATTAATTCTCTAGCATTATTTTTTAATCAATACAAAATAGATTAATAATAACTGACTGTTTAGTTGGGCCTCTGGAAGATGGCTCTTTGAATTCTAACCTTGGACTGAAAATATTTCTAAAAATTGCATTTGTTCTAAACATATACATACTTTTTTTGTCATCACATCTCAAACAATATAGATACTTCTCGTTTCTGGGCCATTGCATGAACTTATGGATACAAATAGAAATTTAAGATGGGATAAACAAATAATTATAGTTGCTTCTCATTATTTGTAGTAATTTCTACAAAGTTGCCTCAAGTACTTAGTTAGAGAATATTAAACTATTGTTCCTAGCAGAAGTACAGTGTTAGGTTCCTTTGACCCTCTGGTCATAGCATTTTTACCAACCTATCAGTCCCAAACCTCATTTTACGGATGCCTCTGTTTAAAGATACCTTATTATTTGCCTTTCTGGTAAGTGGTGTGCATGGTTCAGATTCCAAGAAGAGAAAAATCAATGCCTCCCAAGAATCTGCCATGCTGGATCAGGGAGGATCCAACCAGAAGACAACTAGCCAGCCTTCTTGGTAAGTGGCGCAACAGGTTCCAGAAAGAGAAAAGTCAGAGCCTCCCATGAGCCCACAGGAATGTGGGCTAAGAATCAATAACAGCCCCCCCCCCAATAAGCAACCTGCTGGTTCAGAGGACCACCTAAGTTGTTAGCAACTAAGGTACATAAAGCAACTAAATGCTTGTATTGTTTGGTTGACTTTGCAGGCCTGGGGCTGGCAGTCTGAACATCTCTTGGGAGGATGACAGTATGCAATGTAGTAAATATGAGGGATTTCCTTCTATCTTGCCTTTGAGGCCCAATATTATTCTCACTGTTTTTCTTTATTCTTATTCATTGTGTTGCTTTATTCAACATTCTGTTTTGATTGGTTTTATTCTGTTTTGTTTTTGGTTTGATTTTGCTACACCTGAGAAGATAACAAGATATACTATAGTAGCTATTGTCTTCCCAGTGTCCTGCTTTGAAGTTCTGTACCAGTTCTACTGCTTTGTCTTGATTGACTTTGTTCTGTTTTGTTTTGTTGGATTTTACTATCTTTAAAATAAAATTAAAAAAATAAAGTTACCTTATTCAATATATATTGTTAATTCATTAACATGGAAATCATAGCCCATAACACTATACAGTTTATGTCTGAAAAAAACCTGCATTTTCCATGTAAGGCACATCACAATCTTCGTGCATTGAGGAACACTGGATAATGTCACCCCTAAACTTAGAGCATTTCAAAATTTCAGAAAGTGAAATCTCCAACATGATGTATAAAAATGTGAGAAACATGGTACTACATAGGTTACATAAAAGGTGTTCGTTTATTGTGTGACAACTGAAACAAGAAGATAGAATGTGACCTTCTTCAATGTCAGCTAGAATGTAAGTTGAGCAGAAGACTCAGATTTTCTGTAGCTCTGCGCATATCCCCAAATAACTGAAAAAGTACTGGACCATTAATTATGGGATTACAGATACATTTTATCAAGTGTGCAAACTCACAAATACTGGATGTGGAGATAGAAAAGACTACTTACATCTTCTAAAGAGCACTGCTTTGTTCTTCTTGATGGAAACATTTACAACTGTCCAGCAACTCAAATTCTTCACCTCTCTGTACATGTCTGTGAATGACTATGAGACATCATAAACTGTAATTTAGGGAATAACAAATAAGCTTTAGGGAGTAGGGAAAGTGCAAATGTACAGCTCCCTAATAACAAGGATTCACTGTGTTCATTTAGCATTTGGAAATTTTGCTTTTGACCTTTAAAATATGTAGCTGGTATGTCATGGAAGGAAAGCCAGGAGAGATTCTGAATCACAAAATAGATATTTGAGACAGGTTAGTATTTAAATGACTGGACTGTCTGAGTGGGATCATCATGGGGCATAAGAGATTATCTACACTGTACATACATGAAATAAGGATGGAGAAGGGGCATAGTGGCAGTTGTAGTGCCAGTGGCAGGGTTGGCAGAGCAATGACATTGAAGGAACTTGAGATCTTCATGAGATTCCTCCTACATTGCTTCCCTTCACACCGTGCAGTGGAATTTGGTATAAGTTGGGCTCCACGTGACCTTGAGAGGGATGCATGAGGCTGCATTTAAACCTGTCTCTGTACAAGTGACTATCAGAGCTAACGCTTCAAGATGAACAAAGAGTCACCTGGAAGGAGGGAGGGTGTGGATCAGAATTTGGCAGACAGCTCTGTGAAGTATCTATGTCCCATGCTCCAGCAGGGAAAAGGAGTGAACTTGCTGCTCTGTCTCATATCCCTTATACTTCTAAACACCCTTACCCTTTTCCTGTAAACCCCACACTGCTCCCCATGTGTCTGCTGAGTTTTTGTCTGCTTTTTTTTCTCCACCATGATCCCATTTCTAAGTATAAAAGCTAAAATATTTAAGACAAATCTGAGTTACATTCAGGATTCAACCATTAAAGATTTCTTCTTTCTTTCCCTTTTTCTCTGTGCTGTGCTAGACACTACACTAGAGGCCAGAAATTAGTGATCAGTGAAGTAGGTCAGGTCTCGGCACTCATGGGTCTCACAGTGTAGTACATAGGATACAGACAGAGTCAGGCTGGTGCCCAGGATATCAGGGGTAAAGTCCTGGTTGGGTCACTATTTGTTGAGAACACTGGACTAGTCTCTTAAGCTTTTGGATTTGTAACTCATTGAGTTTTGATTTCCAGGTTCCCTTTTGGCCCTTTACAGTCAATAATTCTATAAAATCAAATACCCTTACACTGTGTTACAGGATGGCGACAACAGAGATTGTCTAAGTTGCAGAAAGCCTTGAACTACAGTACATGTGCAATTCCCTGTAGAAAGTATCAGGTGATTGTCAGTGCTCATGCTGCAATTGCTGAACCTTGAAATATGTGGATTCTGTAGAAGGGAAGATGCCAACCTTGGGAAAAGGATTTCATAATACCTCGCACAATTTAACACCAGCTGGAGAGTGGATCCACCACTTCCCATTGTTATGCTCGCGTTTAACTGAATGACTCCATTTGAAAGCCACTGCTGTGCTGTTGTGAAGAGTAGCAGGGGCTCATATATTGTTCAGGGTCCCCAAGAACATCTCTGAGAGACTCGAGACCACATTCAAAATAGAAAAGTTGAGGTCCTTTTCCAGAGGCAAACGCAGCATGTTGAGTCATTGCTGTATCACAACTCCCTGCTCTCTCCAGAAGGGATCTATTGAAAGCATGAAATAAAGCATGAATTCAAATAAAAATTGTTTTTCAAATAAATATTGGGTACCCTGATCCCTGAGAGCTTCCTCTGCCTCACAGTGCACAAGTCTGGGTCAGGGTTTCGCTAGCAACAGAAGGAAGTTTAGAGAGATGTTACAAATAGGAGCGCATCACACTTGCAAATCAAGGCCCAAAAGCTAACAAGGTTTTTCGTTTGTGGTACTGGGAATTGAACCCAAGGTCTTCACACTGAGCTACACCCCCAACCCCTTTTTACTTTTTTTTTGAAACAGGGTCTCACTATGTTGCCCAGGCTGGCCTTGAACTTGGGATTCTTCTGCTTCAGTCTCCTAGGGTGATGGGCTTATAGGCATGCACCACTATGCCCAGCTCACAAGCAGGGTTTTAATGCATTCTGTTATACTTGGGGTAAATATATTCCTTTTTCAAAAGGTACACTTTTAAGGGAAAAATACTTTTACCTGCCACTGAAGAATTACCTTTTTATTTATTTCATGGCTAACAGAAGACTCGACTTAAATTAATAATCCGTTGTGATGCACTGAGGGAGGCAGATTGAATACAAGGGTAGAGCATAGCTAGGCATTGCCCTTGATTGACTCTGTAACTTCAGACATTACAATAAATTTTCCTAGCACTTTCCCTGAATGCAAATTGCTGATCGAAGCAATTTCTATCCTTTATCTTACCTTATATGTTGATTAAGCAGTGGAAAAGTGGATGGAGTTCTTCAAGGGAGAGCTTGGCTTTCAGCACAAGACGACTGGATAATATTTGTGGAGTGTGCCAGTATGTTTGGAACTACGGTCAGAGATGAATTGAGTTACTAAAAAATGCTAGGCATGCAGCCTCCTGGGAATACCTGATCGTTATAAAATGTGGCCAAATGGTAATGAGATAACTGCTAAGACTTTTATGATTTAAGAAACCTTGGTAACCTACTACAAAAAGAGCATTCAAGTTCCTTGGCACTCTCTTCTCCTGTTTGCTGTTCTAAACTCTCCTAGCCTTTGCTTCTTCCTGACCTCTCGCTTCCTCCTACTTATTCTCTGCTTCATCCACTTCCAGTTTCTTGCTCTTCTTTATGTAGAACCTATCCATGCAAGGGAATCAGAATGTAAACTCAAGCACTTAGGGCCTAAGGAAGATGTGTGAGTCAGGGGTCAGTCTTTTGCTGCAACCTGCAGAAGGACTGTATTACAATGTTCTAGTTCCCCAAGGAAAAGAGGCTTTCGCCATTCAACAGTTTCCCTAAATAAAGAAGAGTTAGCACTGAGAGTATGTTTGAAGAGATAACAAACAGAAGTCTAGAATGAATGTCCTTTCTTAGAATACCAGAAAGAGCTCATTATCAAAGCCACAACACTCAGGAAATACTAAGATAATGTGGCTTCCACTATTAGTATTAGTATTATTTAAAAAAATGCATGAAGTATCTGCAATAAGGTCCATAGGTAAAACTGGCCTCCCCTTGCGATTTGACAGACAGGGTTGGCTAAACTTAAGAAATTTGATTGAAATAACAGAGACATGCAATGAATTGAAAGGAGACACACTTTTGCCTGGTTGGAAAAAGCAGTGCTTTGTAAAACATGAAATGAAACAATGCCAAATCAGTTGGATTTGCGTTTCATGTAGTAGGAAATTGTCTTTTGATGTATTAATTTAATTTTAAGTGTATTTTAATTTATTTCACTTCTTTTCTAAATTAAAAATTCTAAGGCTCGAATGTCCCTGGGCTGTCTCCTTCCAAAGCCTTCCTCCTCCTTCGACCTCCCTCAAGGTCCCTCTTCTGGGTCAGGGCTTCCTTCCAGGCTCCCCAATGTTTGTAGGCAAAATAATCCTCTCCCATCAGCTGTTCTGTAGCTTTTTGCTGGCTGCTATTGTGGTACTGACCCTAGAGCACATCTCCAATTAGATGCTAAGTCCAGCAGGAGGCCTTCTTTGAAGTTAAGGGCCCCTTCTGGGGTTGTCTTCTCTCTTTGTAGTCGCCCCTTCACTGTGCTGCCCTTTCTCGTGTAGTTGTCTGCCAATCTCCCTCTCTGGCTGCACCAAACATTTCTGGAAGACGAACCCTAACTCACTCTGTATTTTTAACACCTACTATGATGGCTCATCCTTAGTTGAATAAGTATTTTGCTGCCAAATCGAAAAACAACTTCCCCTAAAATGATTACTCAGCACACCCTTTGTTTCTCTTTCATGTCACTGATCAAAAGTCTAGATTTTTCTTTAATGGGTTGTCACTTCTACTAGACTGTAAGCTACATGTGAACAGACAATTTATATATTTGGTTCAGTATTAGAGTTCTAGCACTTAGCATGGTATCTGGCACAAACTAAGAGTTCAATAAATACTTAGGATGCTATGTGGGGTTTTGTTTTTTTCTGTTATATAAAAGATAGTCTAGGAATACCCAGATGAATAAAATATTTGTCTATAGCATTAAGTGATGATTAGTGTTTCTGAGGCCTTCAGGATGAAAAAGACAGTGTTAGAGATGAGAAGAAATATAGAGGTTTAGAGTATATGGGAGTAATTTTTTTACCAAAAAGATACAATAATATTTTTATATTAAACATTGCTTAAAGTAATTCATGAAAGAAAACTATGTATTTTTTCAATTATGCTATTAAACAAATGTAAGCATTGTTAGTCAAGGAATTATTTCAAGGAATAGTGATACATATATACAGAGAGAGAGAAAGAGAGAGAGAGACAGAGAGAGAGAGAGAGAGAGAGAGAGATGCTGACTATTGATTTTTCTAGTTTTATTTATTCTTAACTGACCAAAAATTGTATGTATTTATCATGTAAAACATGTTTTGAAATATATGCATATTGTGAAATGGCTAGATCAAGTTAATTAACTTTATTTTTATTTTATTTATTTATTTATTTTTTTTGCAGCACTGGGGATTAAACTCACAACCTTGCGCTTGCCAGGGCAGGCGCTTAAGCCACTGAGCCAAACTCCCCAGCCCTGGTTTTTTGAGGCAGGGTCGCACTATGTAGCTGAGGCCGGCCTTGCGCTCGCGTTGTAGCCCAAGCCGGCCTCGAACTCACAACGCTCCACCTACCTCAGCCTCCCGAGTGCTGGGATTAAAGGCGTGTGCCACCACACCTGGCAAGTTAATTAACTTTAAAGATTAATTTTAAAGATACTTTTTTTGTTTGTATATTTGTCTTGAAACATGTTCTCATTATGTAGTGCAGGTTGACCTTGAACTCACTTATGGAGTCTGGGCTGGCCTTGAATTCATGGCTATCCTCTTGACTCAGCCTCCTAAGTGCTGGGATTACAGGTGTGTGCCATTACACCTGGCATACTTGTTTTTTGTGGTGAGTACACTTAAAGTCTACGCTTGTAGTAATTATCAAGAGTATAATATATTGCAATTAATTACAGTCACCAATACATCTCTTGAATTTACTCCTATTAGCTGCAATTTTGCATCCTTGGACCAAACAGGATATGAGTTGGGTAGCTACATACATAAATTAGGTTTCTTACAATAACAGCCACAGGGTCCCCAAGCATTGGTTGCTGTGTATCTAGGGCTCAGAATGAGATAGTCATTGACTCAGAATATTTCCAAATGGAAAGAGAAACTCCAAAGTGCAACTAAAAGAATTCTCCATTCAGGGATTCACTAAATTCTGGTCCTGGTGGCACTTAACAATGACCCTAAGTTTGGTCTTTTTGTTTTTATTTATTTATTTGTTTATTTGTTTTTAGAGACAGGGTCTTTCTGTGAGTTCAGGGTGCCCTGTGTATTCTAGGCTGGTCTTGAACTTGCAGCGATCCTCCTGCCTCAGCCTACTGAGTGCTGGAACTACAGGCATGTGCCACCATGTCTGGCTGGTCTTATTTTTCAAATATTACCTTGGAATAATAAATATAATGAATTTTTGAAATTTAAGTGAAAAGATCACCTTCTCTTCAAGACTCTCTGAATTAATTTATTCTTTAAGTAACCATCAGCTGCTCTGGCATGTGTTCAAGGGTGATCGTGCTTAGGCAGGAAGATACCGTTCTCCTCTATTTGCTTTAGGCTGTGATAGGCGGTATGGAAATAAATATCTGAAAGTACAACAAGCCAAGGAATTATGTAATAGGCAAAAAAAGCAAACACATAAATAATCAAATGAATGCACAAATATTTATACAGTTTAGCTGCAACGGACATCAAAATAAAAAAAAAATGGTCAACCTTCTTTTCAAATTTTACCCAGAAAGTCCTCAGGTAAAGAGATCTTCTAGGGAATGCAACTGACATGATAATGTGGCTCTTGAGCTAAAATATGCCAGACACAGTTTAAGTTATTTATCTGTATTAATTGACCTTGCCCTTAAGTCAGCTGTAACGGATGGTATGTTGGTCACACAGATTCCCTCGCAGGATCAGAACATCCACTCCTTGGCCTTCTAGGGTGTTGTCTGCTGACAGCTTATAGCTCAGTCTCTTCCTAGACATTGCCCTTGGCAGGAAGGCGCTGCCCGTGCAAGGATATGTTCCTTTCTAGGGACAGCCTGCATCCAATGACTGGACCATGTCCCTTCAGAGCCCTGTGGGATTAGTTGAGACCTGTGTAGCAATTGCTCTACACTTCAACGTCTCGCTCTTCTCCCATCTTTTTTCTCTCACTGGCTTCTCAGAGTGCACTGTATGAAAGTTTCTATCTCAGAATCTGTTTCCTGGAGAACTGATCAGTGATGCCAAACTTATTGTTATTATTCCCGTTGTACAGTGAAGGGATCGGACGCAGAGAGGAAGCGCAGTCTTCTCACAGTTCTGCCCGCTCCGGATGCGGGAAGTGTGAGCCCAGTGTGTGCGCCATCTCTGGCAGGACCCTTCCCGCTCTGCTCTGCCTTTGTCTTGGGCTTAATCTTTTTCTGTGTCCTCTCACCTTGTCGGGTTGCTGTCACACTGGCTCTCCTTCAGTCTTTACTCGTCATGAGTGAGTGAGCAAATTACTAGGGGTTTAGGCAGTGGGGCTCTAATATGAGGACCTTGGATTGATATGATTAGAGTCTACTAGAGGAATTTGACCGTAGCAAGAAGAGGAGGGAGTGAAAGGTAACTGATATTATGGTTAATAAATAATAATTTATGAAATGTAAATCTGAGGTTCTCAGCTTGGGGGCAAAGAATTTTGTGCTCAGTGCTGTATTAACTTCTTATTGTGAGGCTTTCGGAAAATAATGTTTGTGTCCTTTGAAAATTTAAATTAATTTAAATTAATTAAAAGAGACTATAGAAGAGTCTATACAACACAAAAGGATGATCAAAGGTAATGTAATATGTAATCAAGAGCAAGATAATGTGGCATGTTGTCAACATATTTGTGAGAGTATGTATGTACATGGAATTAGAGAGCTTTTCTACAAGAAATATGCTGAAAAGAAATTAATCACTAAAATTAATTGAAAGTGTTGACTTTGTGTTGAATTTTTGTAATTGAAAAGAGAAAGAATAAGGAATTTTTATTTTCTGTCTTTTTGAGACACGGTCTTGCTATGCAGTTCAGGCTGATCTTGAGCTCACGTTGTAGCTCAGGCTGGCCTCAAACTTGCAAGGATCCTCCTGCCTCAGCCTGTCAAGTGCTGGGATTACAGGCATACACCACCACATCCAGCTAAGGGAAGGAAAATATTGACCAAAGAGACAGATGGAAATCAGTGTGGAGAGAACATTGTCTCACTCTCAGGATTTCTCTGAGATGGGTGTTATTATCATGGCTAACAAAATTGATGTTCAGCGAGGTAAAGCTATTTGCTGGGGCTCACTGAGCTGGTGGGCTGCAGAGCTAGGATTCATCTTTTGGATTACAAAGTTTGTGGTGATGTGGTAGGCCAGGTGGTACATGAAAATTGAAGGCCACGTCAGTTTAGATAAATCCATTAGACAATAACCAGGAAGGGCTAGAACAGAAAAATTTAATACCAATACTTAAGATTTCCTAGTCAAGTAAAAATAGGTAGGAAAGACTGGCTAAGGTGAACAATGGTTGTGGAGACATAAAGGAAAGAGTAAACTTGATGACATAACTGGGAAAGGATCAATGAAATGCTGTGCATAAAGGGCAAAAGAGACAGTGAAAACCAGCTAGATGAACAGAAGACCAGAGGGCTGAGAAAGAAATTACCACTGAGGGAAAAAATGGGGAAAGTAAGGGAGGCCCAGTACTTGAGGACATGGTAGTAAGTTCTAATGTTGAGGTGAAGGTGAGTTAAAACATATGTAAAAATCTGACAAATGGAAATGGGATTTTTAAAAGTCAGTGGTTCTATTAACATTGATCTTGAGAAGGTGGAATTTCTGGTTGAAGCTTTTCCAGCTGTAGTTCTGAGGGAAAGACAGCTCAGAGGTGTGTCTGCCTAGGACAGGTGTTGTCTTTGCACGAAAAGGAGCCATCGCCATGGGACTGGGTGAGGACCTCACAAGTGGAATTTACAATAAAAATGACCATGACAGATTCATGCATGGAGATCACATGATGGCAGGTTCTGTCTTCTTACAAATTAAATCCTTTTCTAGGTGGGTTCTGTGGTACACAACCTATGGAACATACCAATTCAAGATCAACCCAGTGATTTCCATGTTTTCAGTTTAGAAATTGTTTTAGAATAAAATTTTAAGATCATTGTATTTCTTTCATTTTTTTTGCTTTAGGGGCTTCATATTGGAGGATCTTGCCAATACAAAGGGGTTAAAAAAAATCCCCCACCTATTTCTGTTTTTCCAAAGGGTTTATTAAGGAAGCTGGTTATTCTTTTGGAGGAAAATGACACTTCACAGAGGCCAAATAAATTTCAGTAAACTGTGAAGTATAATAATATTGTTCTAATTAAATTCTTCATGCTCACCATACAAAGGCCAACCTGACCTTGTAACACCAGGACAGCAGGGGAAAAAGATGCTCTTGCCAAATGCTCTTACCTAGAAGAAAAACGTCACAAATAAGCAGTTTTCAAAAACTCTCCAGAAGCTCAGAGCTTCACTTTATTGCTTTAAATGGATGAATTTGTAAATTGAGAAACTATAGGGTGCTGGAATCAGGGAATTTGAAAGTATCAAGCCATGCTGAGTCAAGAGGCCCTTCTCAGAGTCTAAAATTTCTCATGTTCTAATAACAAAGCTCAAATACCTCAGGCAACGAGTCCTAAAACAATTTCATTGTAGGCTTATTAGAGGAAGTTAACTCTGAGCTCCTAAAATGTATTTACCATACCAAATATTTGTGACATTTTCTAGAAGATTCCTCTAAAATTTGTTTGCTCTAAGAATCACCAAGAACAGATTTTAATTAAGGTCCACCTATATCCTTTCTTTCAAACTAAGAAAGTTAGATGAAGAACAGAACCCCAGAAGAAGCCTCTCCTTAGTCCATCTGTGAGCCATAATATTGTTTAATAATGAGTTTTTAAGTATATAGTGAAAAAATTATTTCGACATTCAGTAAAATATATTAGGGGTGGAAGAAGGAAGAACTCACAAGTGTACTTAAAATTCAGTTAGATTTGCTGCAGGGTTGGCAAAAGATTAACTTGCATAGAGATTTTTTTCCTTCCCTTAAATGCTCAAATTTTATTCTCACCCATTAATATAAATGTTCATGCTGAAAGATCAATAAATGCCTGGAAGCTTTTTTCTTTAAATGCAATTTTTCCTTACTTAAGGAAACAAAAATACATTTGGGAAAGAAATAAAATACAATTTCATGCCCATTGACCAGGCATACACTCATGCTACCTGTAACTCTCTTGGGGAACGTTTCCTATATGAAGATTCCAAATTTTTATTCCGTAATGTATTCATTATGCTTTGCTTGACTCTAAAGGGCAAGATATAGTTATATATATTTTTTTCATTGATGATTGCAGTGAATGCTGGTCAAGTTTACGCTGGTATAAAACAGTGCTCCAGCACTTTATAAGGCCATCTCCCCAAGGAGACAGCATCACACCTTGCAGTTTCTCATGGAGACCTGTCCCTCCAACTTCTCTGATTCTCCCAGGGGTAAAGCTCCAAGAGGGCTCATTTGTCTAGATTTTCTTATATTGAGTTTATGTGAAAGTCTGTAATTTCAAGGCTTCAGCCCACAGAATCTTTTTTGAGGATGACATTTTATAGGGATAACCATGCTAAAAGGAACTCTTGGTGGTGGTGGTGGTGTGAGGAGCTCAGGAGTACAGTGTTCAATTCTCATTGATTGTAAGGCCCTGCTGGTACCATTGAGCTCTGCTGTCTCTGGAAGAGGAAAAACATCACCCAAATTCTTTTCACTTCATGGCTTTCTGTACATGAAACAAGAAAAACAACATTTACCTCTTATACATTACGCCACAAGTGAGTGCTAAATCTTGTTTCTTCATTTACTTTCATAACCCATGTCTCTTTTGCCTGGGAATTAATTACAGCAATCTTTGTCTTTACTTAGTACCCAACATCATGTAAAAAATAACTTGCTCTGAGAATAACCAAGCTAACACTGTATTTCTTCTTTGGAGAAAAAACATAATAAAATCTTTTTAATGGACTGATACTATGGAAAAGCTTGATAGGATGTGACTTTAAAAAATTAGTTGTTTAAATATATGATACAGAAACGTCAATTTCCTAAAGTTCCTTTGTTCTGAACCTATTTCTTTCCACCATATTGTCAACGAGACACTTTATGTGCTTTCAGCTTTTGCTTTTTGTTTTGGTTGATTCTTTGATGACCATACTCATGCCAAACTAGAGGACTGTCTTTTCTTGCATGTTTGTTTTCATTCGCATTGTTCCTAGCTTGGAGACAGCCTCATTCCTTCGATCACTTGCTATCTACTTATTTTTGTGTGTGTGTATGTGTGTGTCCTTTTCGAGACAGGGTCTTGCTATGCAGTTCAGGCTGGGCTTGAGCTCACATTGTAATCCAGGCTGGTCTCAAACTCACAGTGATCCTCCTGCCTCAGCCTCCCAAGTGCTGGAACTACAGGTGTGCGCCACTACTCCCAGCTTTACTTATGTGTTGTTTATTTAGCAATTTGAATAAGATGTGTTGTTATTTGCACTTAGTATTTTGTCCCTCAGTTACTTATCTGTTCTATTTAATTTTCTTTTATAGATATGCACTTTCTTATTAATGTTTCTTATAAAATATAAATATCCAAAGATCACCTGTTTTTTCTAGGTTTTGCTTAAGTTTAGCTGCTTTTATTTTTTAAAAGAATTCATTATTTTAGTTTGTTAAAACATTGGTTTTAGAGAGCAGTGAAATAGTAATTGCTCATTGAAAAATTGTCAAAAATGCAAAATATAAAAAGGGCACAAAACAAAACTTCTTATATGTTTCCACTACGTCTTACACACTCTCTAGAGGTAACTACTGATAACTGTTCAGTATTTATAGCTCCAGCTACTTCTCTATGTCTGCACCAATTTACCTATCTATATCTATCTATGTCCGTGTGTCTCTATTATATATATATATTTTTTCAGCAAATCCAGCATACTATATATGGTTGGTTCTCATTATTTACAGAAGTTATGACATAGAAAGTTAGCATAAACACTTGATTTGTGAATACTGAACCATTGCGTCTAGGGGAAATACAGAATTAGGTTCTCATGAGCTTCTGGTTCTAACATTTTCTCCAATCAATCAATCCCCTTGTTCCATTTGTATTTCTGTTTAAATATACTTTATTCAATGTGTGTTGTCCACTGAACACTGAGTTCATCGTCAGCAACACCATAACCTACACCTGAATAAAGCTTACCTGATGCATGTGTTTTCTCTGTAGGGAACGTCACAGAGTTCTTGCCTTTAAGAACAGTAGATAATACTCTAGCATTATGCTTGGGACCACTTAAAATAACAAAATTAACTACAAAAAACATGGCATTAAAAAGACCAGGAAAAGGACAATTGCTTACAGTATATGAACTAGAACAAGAAAACAGTGTTGCCTCGTTCTTCAACCTCAGCTAGAATGCGGATGTCTGTGAGTGACTGAGAAGGCAGCATGAATATTGATTTGGGGTTACAAATAAATTTTAGTGAGCAGGCAATTTCACAAATATAGGCTCCACGAATAATGAGCATCAACTGTATATCTTTCTACATTGCATTTTTTCCCACACAGCAACAATTTATGGACAACCCTCCATGTCAGTTCATCTGCTCTTTAATTCATTCACCTCATTCTTGTTGAACACCTGCTAGGCACTGTGTTTAGTTCTAGTGCATTGCTCAAAGGACAGCAAAGCAAAACAAAACAAAATCTGTGTTCATAGATATTAAGTTTATTATTAATATGTGAAGTAATGTTAGGCAATGGTAAGAGCTCTGAAGAAAAAGAAAATAATATAGAGGTCACTAGAGAGGTTAGGGGAGGCCTTTTCTGATGAGTTAGCATGTGCGTGAGAGTTGAATGACTTGAAAGAATCGGTCAATCAGAACAAAAACTAAGGAAGGGGCAGTTTCAAGACAGCTACCTCTGGCTCTGTAGCCACAGGACACATTCTTTATAAAACTGCAAAGTAAGATAATTTAAGCAAGACTACTACCTCTCTACTCTTCAGCTTTTCTTCTGGAATTCTTCCCTGCGTAGTGGGGACATTAAATGGAAAGAAAAACTGATGGGGTTCCAAGGGATGGTTTTGGATGAGGGTATTCAGCTCTGGAGTGGCTGTGGCATCTCCTCTTTGGCTTGCTTTGGGGTCTTCATGAGTCACATTTTTGACCTCAACCACTTCGGTTTGTGGGCATCACCATTTTCCCTGCATCCGTACACTCTTGTGTTGTTATTGTCTACTCTGTCTATGGCTGTGGTCTTGTTGGCAATTCTTAAATCAGACTCTTAAACCCTCTTTTATCCTTTTCCTTCCTCAACTAGAATCACTACCTCCACTCCCTATGTCTCAAAAAGTGCATTCTCATTCTTTTGTTATCACGGGTTGCTTTCTAACTTCTGCTGTGAACGTGAGGGACTGCTTATTTAATATGAAGTAGTGACCCTCAGGGACAGTGTCCAGCTCCAAGGAATGTATCTGGAAGACATGAGGAGGCATCTGAGTGTCCAGGGGAAAAGGTCTAAGATCATCTTATGGCTAGGTACAAATAGACAGTAGACATCCAAGAGATGCTGGAAAAAGAGTGACTGAATTATCTGCATGCTTCTCTTTTACTGACTGGAGTCCAGTTTAGGGTTCTATAAGTGTCTGGAAATTTTACTAGAGGGATCTGTTTTTTCCATCTCACTTATTGGTTGGAAATACTGAAGAGAGGAGGAGAGCTGTGATGCTGAGATTTTGCCTGCCCGGGTTTCTTGTGGCACTGAGGTCAGCAGAACACTTGGCACTATCACTCTGACCAGCAGACCTAGGCGATAGCTTTCCTCTGCACCTGTTGTTCAGCATTACCCATTTCAAAGTCAACTCTCACAGAGTCCCTAAGCATATCAACAGCTAGGGTCTATTACACTTTGAAGTGTAAAGTAATTTGCAATGTGTACACTAATTATCTACAGCATACTCACAATAGCCAGGCCAGTTGGCATTCCTTCGAATTATTCTTTACTGACCATTGAGCCCAGAATCTAGAGTACAGAGATAAGGTAGACATTACTGGTACTCTACTCAGAGCTCTTAATGGTCTATGTGCTCTTTACAGCCTTCTGTGTTACTCTGCTTTGGCAAACCTGCCTCTGACACTCTCTTAGAGGCCAGGCCTGGGACTGTGTGAACCTCTCTTTGGCAATAGATGCAAAGAGTTGGAAGTGACGGGAGTGTAGAACTCTCAGCGGGAGCTGTGAGCCAGGGGTAATCTTATGTAGGAGCAAAAAAGCACCACTTTCTTGCCTTTGGTTGGGACAAACTCTGAGACAAAAATCTATATTTCATAATTTCTGTAGAATGCAGCTGACGCTACACTCTGGGACTTTTGATGGAAATTCCACCATTTTTTTGGTTTTTTCTTCATCTTTTTGTTTTCTTTTCCTCATTATTATCATCATCTGGCTTCTCCTGGAAGAATTTAATAAATTACCTCTACATGAGTTCTTGCCTCAGGGTCTGGTTATAGAAAGTGTAGTTATGGTCTGGATAAGTGTAAGATGAAAGGTTACATTGAACACTCAAACAGAAGGTATGGAGAGACTTCCCTCTCCCCAACCACCATAGTATAGGCCTCAGAACTCAGCCTATGCACTGACCTTGATAATGCCATCGTCTTCTTGCTTCTGGATGCAACCAGAGACCCCTCAGAACCAGAGTCCTGCTGGTATGGTTGAGCCCAGAGATTCTTTCCTATACTTGAAATTTTTCTTGAGATTAGAATCTTGCCTTTTATTTTCCAACTTCTTAGGAAATTTCTTCTATGAATGGACAGAGTTTCACAAAATACTTCTCATTGGCTGGTTCCCACACATTTGACTATTGCCTGGAGTTTCCAAGACTTGGACTTGCTTGTTGATTTGGAAATACTAGTGTTGATGATTTCCAGAGTCATGTTTCAATCGGTTATGTTCATTTCTGGATAGATATCAGAGTATCAGATGATGGACCTCTCTTCTGGGTTCCCATCTGGCCCCACTTGAGAGCCTCTTCCTCCCAGTCCGTCATGTGGTGAAATTCCTAGCATGGCCTCTGGTTACTGAATTTGTGAGAACTGGGGTTGTATCTACTTTAGTTATTAAATACCTAGCATCTTTTAAGATAGCCTAATAAAAACATATTTAAAGAATAAAATAATTAAGTATCCACCTAAGTTATTGTGTAAGATTCTATTAAATCCTAATCTGTTTGTTGGCAGATCTTCCTTGTTGCTGATACATAAACAAAACTTAGGATATGCCCAACAAAGTGAATGAGGTAGCTTTGACAGAGAATGGATACATATATGCATATACATCTCAAATTCTTAAGGCAGCATAGTGCAAGACAGTGAGTTTTGGTCAGGAACATCTAAGATCAAATCTTATTCCTGTCATTTATTTGTGACAGGCACCAATAATTATATTGTGCTACTACGTGCAGAGTATCCTACGTGCTTAAGGTGATCTATTGTTTAAAACTCGCTACAACTCTATGAAATGAACAATGTAATTGTCACCCCCATTTTAGAGGCAAGGAATTTGAGATTAATTGTCCTCATATGTAGTGGCAAAACTAAGTTTGAACCCAGAAAATTTGACACCAGAGGACGTTGCTTATGTCTGCACTACCCAGAAGGTGATGAGATGACTTAGTGAGGTTTAAATGGAATAATATAGGAAAAAGTTTTTGCTAAAAAAATGCAGGGCAAAGACAGAGCACCTGTTGCCTTTTTGTTTTTGTTTTCATCTAAATAGACTCTATTTTTTTTAGTTAATTTTTACTTCAGAAAAATTCAAACATTTAATATTTTTAAAAAGCAAGAAATTAATGCCATGAACCCCCTCCATATTCCTCACCAACCTCAACAATTATCAATTCTCTGCCTCTTTCCTTACTATTTTGAAGTTAATCTCCAGAATTATATTGTTATTATTATTATTATTATTATTATTATTATGTTTTGGTACCAGGGATTGAACTCACAACCTTGCACCTGCCAGGCAGGTACTTAGGCCACTGAACTAAATCCCCGGCCATATTTTTTTGAGACAGGGTCTCACTATGCAGTTCAGGCTGGCCTTGAACTCACTTTGTAGCCCAGGCTGGTCTTGAACTTGCAATGATCCTCCTGCCTCAGCCTCCCAAGTGCTGGGATTACAGGTGTGCACCACCATGCCTGGCTCAGAATTATATTATTTCATCCATAAATACTTCAGGATATATAGCTAAAAGATAAGAATTCTTTTTAAGAATATGCAATCAAAATTTCTGGGGCAGAGGGGATATAGCTCATAGTATAGTGCTTGCTTAGTATGAACCTTACTTTGATTCCCAGCACTACACATAAAAATAATCAAACAACTTCCCAAAACCCACAACAACTATTAGCATGTCTACAAATGACTAATAATAATTCCTTAACATCGTCAAATATCCTAGCCATGTTTATATATTTAACAAGTTTGTGTGAATTAGTATTATCAACAAGATTCATGCATTCAAATGGGTTGCTTTATTATGTTCTTTTAAAGATATAAGTCCTTTTCTACATAATTATTGCTATAGTATTTCATTAGGAAAGAAAAAGGGTGTCTTGTAGGTCTTCTGTGAAATTTTTACCAGACATAAAGAATAAAAATAAACTCATCCTCAGGGTGATTTTAGCATGTTCCTCTGTTCACCCTATTTCAAGTGTATTGATAGTTTTATCTAGAAACTTAGTCATATCACTGATTTTAATTTGGCAAGATGACTTTAATGGTATTGTCTACTTCCATCAGAAGATACACTGGTTCTGATCATTTTCTTTTCAGTTGGTTGGCAGTTGATGATTAGGTCTAGATTCATTACTTTACTACGGTTCTTTATTACACAGAAGACTTTTCTACAGATAAACTTTCCTAATTAACTATTTGGTTATCCTGAATTACAATTCTTTTAGGGAAGGCAGTATAAATACTAGATTCCATCTCTTGATTAATTTTTAAATAAAACTTTTGTTCGCCATCAATTTATAGATTCAAACCGTTTTTTAACCATTTTTTCTTTTTTGCTACTGGGGATCGAACATATGACCTCATGCTTGCCGGGCAAGCACTGTGCCACTGAGCTATATTCCCAGACCATCACTCTCATTTTAAATGAGACACTTTAAATCTTTAGAAAACTGACAAGGCATGCCCCTTGGCTAGATGTACCAGTTGTTAAAACTTTGGTACATTTCCTTTCTTTCTCCTACTATACACTTAGAGTGTATGTACAATTACCTTTTAAGTAAGTTGCATCCATTTCTGATCAAGTAAGTTGCAGATCTTGTGGCATTTTATTTCTAAATACTTCAGCAACTATTTCCCAAGGAGAAGGACCCTCTCCTGATTTTAGTCTGTGTGCTGCTGAATGAAGTGAGTACTCAAGGACATGTTTCTGCATGATCACAAGGCTATTTTCACAAGAAATAAATTTAACCTAAAGTAATAGTATTTAATAATTAAACTGTATTCAAATTGCTTCTTGTCCCAGTAATGTCTTTTGAAACTATTTTTTAAAATAATCAATGGAGGCTCATGCATAATATCTCATCATGTCCCTTTTTTATTCTTTTGGTTATTTCCTCTTGCTGACCCAGGAACCAAGGTTTGCCTGAGCCAGAGTTTATAATCTTGCACTGTGCTGCCTGAGGAATGGTGTGTTTGCATTACCCAGGTGAGGCAGGTTACTTACTATTGCATCATGTTGGTTTATCCTAATATTGGCAAGATAACATAACGCTTGACTCTGGTCATATTGAAGCCTGCCAGATTTCACAATGGCAAAGGGAACTCTTCACTTTGTAATTAATAAGAAAATGGAGTGTAGTATTTTTAAGACTGTTTGGACTTTGGAGCCCCACAAAGTACTAGTATTCCTTTCTGATCTTGCCGGAAACAGTTATTGCATTGGTAGTTGTAAAATTGATGTTTCTGATATTATTATCTATAGCTTATACTCTCCTGTGAATAGGGATTTCCATACTCCCTCCACCCCCAGTTCTTTTCCAGTAACAATATGGACTCATGGATTCTTTTTATGATTCAATGTATTGTAATCCAGTGCCATTATTATTCTTTTTCATGATCACATTATATAAAATTTGGCCAACTACTGAATTAGTATACCTCATTGGCCTTTCAGCATTTCTTTTTTTTTCTGGCACAACTCATTGGATGCACCTTGTCCCTCAGTCCTTGAGTCAGTAGCTTCCTAAAGAGATCCAGATCCTTTTCATAAATAATGATATTAAGAAACTGTGGTAGCAAGGAGTAGTGGCATGTGCCTGTAAACCAAGTAAACTGAGAGGCTGAGGCAAGAGGATTTCAAGTTTGAGCCCAGCTTTGGCAACTTAGTGACTCGGCAAGACCCTGTCTCAAAATTAAACAATGAAAAATAAAAAATAAAAAAGCATTGGGAATATAACTCAGTGTGAAGGCCCTGTGTTCAATCTCCAGGGCCACAAAAGAAGAAAGAAGGAAAGAAATAAGAAAGAAAGAAAGAAAGAAAGAAAGAAAGAAAGAAAGAAAGAAAGAAAGAAAGGAAGGAAGAAAGGAAGAAAGAAAGAAAACCAAAAGGAAAACAAAGAAAAGGAAACTGTGAGTTGGTTTAAAGTGTGCTTCTTGCTGTGGAAGCATGTTATCTTGTGCTTTTTCAAGTATACATTTTGCTAAGTGAGGAGTTCATACTCAGCAATCAAAGAATTCCTTACTTTTGCTCAGTCCATATTTGTTTCTTCTTTCTCCTGCAGTGTTTTGTTCTGAAAAATATTGATAGATTTGCTCATCTGCTCTCTCCTATAATGGATCCAAAATTTTTCAGAATTCTTCCATCAGTAGCTTTTAAAACAGATCCATAGTAAAGTTCAAAAATTTCTTAATAATCGGTTTTGATCTTTAGACTATCTCCCACTAACACATGTTTTCTCAGTCTTGGCACTCCGGGCATTTTGTGCTGAAAATATTTTGCTGTGTAGGGCTGTTCTGTGCGTCATTCAATATTTTCTATCATTCCTGGCCTCTAGGAACTAGAGCAACTTCCACCCTGGTTGTGATGAACAAAAAGTATGCAGATATAGTCAAATGTGCACTTTTGCTCTGTGTGTGTGCATGTGTACACATGCAAAATCTCCAAGACCTATTATGATAAGAGAATACATATATCCTGATTGTTGTTTTCGAAAGCTACTGGAATTAATTTATCTTGCTGTCTTCTTAGATCATTGATTTGATATTTTCATTGATTTCTGTTTGTATTCACCCTTAGAGTTAGCTTTTTTATTATTTTAAAATTAAATTTTATTTTCTAAGTAAATAAAACATCTGCCTGTTTCAAAAGTAAAACTGAACATGATGAAATGATTTGTTCAGTAAAATCTTACTTCTGTCCCTGTGCCTGATCATGTTCCGATCTACCATCTATAGGTTACTGTCTTCATGAATTTCTAGCTTATCTGTCTCACACACAATGTAGGATACAATATACCATATTCTCTTTGAACCTTGATTTTTCTACTTATGAATATATCCTGGAAATCACTACAAACCAATTGATAAGAATTTTCCTTACTTTTTTCATTGGTATTTCATTGTATGACTGTTTCATAGTTTATTTCACTATCTTTTAGGAATGGGCATTTAGATTATTTAGGTATTTTGCTAATTCTACAAAATAATTCCATAGTGGATATCTTGTGCATATGTCATTTTGGAATTACAAAGACCCATATTTGAGATTAAATTCCTAGAACTGGGATTGTTGGATCAAAGGGTAGATACACACATAGTTTTGGTAGATTTTGCTCATTTCTCTTCCATACCATTTTGTATGGTATGAAAAATGGTAATTTGCATTTCTGCCAGCAGGACATGAAAGAATGTGTTGTCAAGTTATGAATTCATGCCAATCTGATAAGTGAAAAATAACTCTGTATAGAATTAGTGTAGTTTTGACTTGCATTTCTCTTTTCATGAATGAAGCTGAACAGCTTTACGTAGGTTTGCATCCCTTTATAACCCTTTCTGGATGGGCGAGATGGTGAACTGTCTGTGCATGTCTTTTCTTACATTCCCATTACAGTTTTTGTTGTTTTCTTTCAGACATTTTTAGAGATAAATATATTGGGTAGATTAAGTATTTATGGTAATATTTCACATATTTTCATTCTGTTTGTCATTTGCCTTTTGACTTTCTGCTTTGCCATATCACATGATTAAAATAATATTTTAAATATGTAGATATGCTTATTAGAACCTCTATGATTTGAATCGTACAGATTTCCCCCACGCCAGGATTTAAAGATATTCATCTATGTTTTCTTCTACTTCTTGAAAGATTTTGTGTTTTTCATTTATGTGGGTTATATGTTTGAAGACTCAGATAAATAATATAATATATTTGAGATTGATTTTTGTGGATCTAGTTTTATCTGTCTTTCAAATAGTTATATTTTCCTCAACACACTTGAGCAGAGTCTTTCTTTTTCCTGCTGACCTATAACATTACTTTCACCATTGTGTTCTGTCCCATAGCCTATCTCTCTGCTCATATTAGAACACAATGTTTTTTTTTTCTTTCTCGTGAGGTTTTATAGTGTGCTTTCATATTTGGTGGAGCTAGTTCTTCCCTCATTACTTTTTTATTGGTAGTTTGCTAGTTATTCTTGTATATTTGATTTTTCCATGAATTTTAGAGTCATCTCGGCTAACTCCTACACAGATTTATTGCATGTTTATTGGGACTGCGTTAAATTTATACATTTATATGATCGATGTCTTTGTAATGTTGAGCCATCCTACTCCAGAGAAGAGGGAAACTTCTATTCCATGAAATCTACTTTGGTGTTTTTCAGAAATATTTCAGAATTTTATGATTTTCCTCATCTACATGTTATATTTTTCTTGTTGTTTATTACTAATTATTTTATCTTTTTATGGCTGTTGTGAAGAACTTACATTTTCTAACTGATTATGGTTTGTATATTTGAAAGATATTGGCTTTTGTATGTTAATTTTGTATCTTGATATATTACTGAGTTATTTTATTATTTATATTTTATCACTGAATGGCTAAGGATTTCCAGAGATTTCATTGTATCAGCCACAACTAGAGACAGGAATTCCGCATTTAATGACCTATCTCTTTAGTGACTGTTCAGACTTATGACATATCTTTTCTCTTGTAAAGTTTTGTACATCTTGTTTATAGAGCCTCAGTGTCTTTTCTTATACAGTACACTTTGTTTATACAGTACTGTAATTTTTGCTGGTTGTATTGTATAGTACCGTATTACAGTTTTATGTTTTGTCATACATTACAGTACTGTGTGTAAGAGTTATGCAAATCAAAGCAAGGTCATCAAGTTGGAGTTTCCTTTGACCATTTCTTTGTTCTGAATATCATAATGTACATACTATGTACAATTCCTAATAGGAATGGAGCTTGGTCATTAAACAAGGAGTGCCTATTTTAATTCTTGCTTTCCAATTTCTACATCATGTCCGTTTGGAATCATCTTCTGACCTTTTGCATTTCCCTATGCTGCCCTTGCTGTTAAAATGATTCTTAAACTATCTTTGTTTATCTTTCCTTATGGCACTGGAATTAACAGAAGTGTAATGTACTATAGACTTTCCAATTCTCTAGACATAAAACTGAAGTCTAACAAATTATTAATTAATCCAAATGAATGTGAAGTATCAATTTGTTTGACATTTGCATGAATGTCTTGTATCTTTCCAGTATCTCAAGTTTGTATTGGGAGGGTTGGTCTAATGCAGGGAAATATTTAAGATGTTTTGGTGAAATTATATTTAGTAATCAATTTTTCTAGTGCAATTTTTATTGGAAGAAGATGCTTAAGAATCACTTATTTGAAAAATCTTGGGCTGGGGATATAGCCCCAAGCACAAGGTCCTGAGTTTGATTCCCAGTACCAAAAAAAAAGTCTCAAAGATTACGGATGGACTGTGCCCCCATAGGTGATGGTCCTGTCCTTTGAGACATAGGTAGGAAATGTCAGGAATTTCTGAGGGTGGAGAAAAAGGCCACAGGACCATGCAATCACATGATGTGACATCAAATCCATGGTGCAACTCAAAACACAGCTGTAGGGCCAGAATCTGGAACCAACTGTAAGCTTCTTTATTGCCAGTTTTCATCTTACAGTAGAGGTGATGTGACTTTCAGTTTCCTTATTCTTCACAAACAACTTTACCTCTTTTTTTTTTCCATATACTTTAGCCTCATTTTATTAATTAACATCTTTGTCAGTCAAGTGAGAAAGTCAATGTGGTAGCATTTTGCCACTTTTTTCTAAACATTGTTGACTGGTACGTGATTCCAATTAGAGACACTGAAAATAGGGCATTAGTTAAAAATAAACTATTGGTGTTAAAATACTATTTAGGGAGGCAATCTGTAGAGAAAAATATTGAATGGGATATCATATATCTTAGATATATTTAAAATTTTATCTCTTTATTTATGTCATCTTATTTCTCAGAGCAAGCTAACTACAAATAGTACAGTGCTGGAAAGATAACTTTTCATTTTTAGGGTATAAGGTGGTGTTTACTATAAGCAGAGTGTGGTTATAGATGTATAGAAGAGTGTAGGATTGTGTTTACATAGGATCTCCCATTGAAAGAATTTTGAATGCTTCATAAACATTGCCTTATGAATTTATACCATATTGTTAGCAATTGGATAGAGTTATTAATGCCATTTAGCTATTGAAGAAAGTGGAAGACAGATGGCTTGGTGTTCCCCAATCAGTGTTCCTTATGACCACACAGATTAGGCTGGCCCTGCCTTCTGATTCTTGATACTATGATAATACTTCCATAAATGATATATCCCTATTCTGATTTTATACTGTCGTCATTTTTTTCTTTAGTGTTAGACTGTTAAAAGTGTTCTCACATAGAAAATTTCACAGATACTTCATATTAAGATATTCCATCGTTCTTTAAATTTCAACCAGACTTCTATTATTGTAGTAATCCTTCAGGGATTTGCTTTACCCTATATATTTAGAGGTTACTTTCAGTCATCCTAAGTATACAACTGCACTCCCAGACTTGAGTCAAAACTAGCTCTAGGTTGAAAGAGCACAGTACAAATTCAATCACCAAACATTATGTGTAGATTAAAGTAAACCATAACAGGACACTGACCCCTGATATCAGGAAGAAATGGAAATTGACCCAGGAGGGAGTGTTTCATAGGTAGTATGCTATGGGCATTAAAATATATGAAGGATTTGGAATAATTTCAAGAGAAAAAAGGTTATTTAAATAACAGACTAATTTATTAAGTCTCATATCTAGTTCTTTGTCACGGTAGTCTGGGAGATACCCTCTTCCTTGTGTAGCTCTGAGACAAGAATGAAATGATACTGGTAAATATGCAAGATTATTTTGGCATGTTTGATTTGCATTCAATTAGAATTAAGTTGTAATTGAGGACAGATTTCATATGCGCTAAGACATTTGTAACTCTGTTTTAAAGAAATGGATTAAAAAAAATGGTCTTAAAGCAATACATCTCAGAAAAAGAAGAGCTCCTGATTCTCTTCAATAGGGAATGAATTATCTTCTATCTGATGTGCGTATGGATCTAGCATTTCAGTGAGAGAGATACATGCCGGCCCGCTGACAATGGTTGGAAGGTCTTAATGTTACTACTAATGATGTGTTGACAGGAACACCTGGCGATAGTGACAGAGGTGAGTGTCACTAGAGAAGGAGGCATGGAGATCACAATGAGGGCAGATTGGCCCAGATCATAAGAAAGGGTGCCAACTAGAGTTCCATTAATTGTCACTTGGAAAGTTTTAAGATCTACATATTTTTGGACTCTGCTTGGCATGGAATAGTGTTCAGTTTGTTCATCTTCTTTATGGCCATGCATCAACATCTTCCAGGGAGAAAAGCTAATCACACCCTTTCTGCAGTCTTGTAATTGAGACTTTAAAAGCACAGAATATTTTGGACCTGGTCTTCATTGGATCATTTTCATTGTGCCAAATAATTTTTGGCCTCATAGCACTTGGGAAACATGTTTTGGAGAGTCTGTCTAACATTCTGGGTGGGGTGATTTCTAGAAGACTTAAAACAGAGCTGTAAGACCGGTGATTAGTACTGATGCAACAATTTCACAGCTATGTGGATCATGCACAGTGATAGGAATGCTCTAAGCCCATGCTGGGTGATGTGTCTTTCTCTGTATGTTAACAGAAGAGGGCTAAGTGGTGTGTGTTACACATTCTAAGTCTTTTTCCAAATAAACAGTTTCTGCAAAAGGTATTTGATAATTACAACTATGTGTACTTCATTAGCTTCTTTTAAAGTACGCAATGTTTTATACAAATAAAATAATTGTAAAAAAGTAAAATAGCAATGACATTTTTTCCCTCTTTGTTTACTATCTAAGGAAAGCTTTCCTAAGTTCTTTGACATTTCCTATGAGTTACTTCTCTCCCTATTTCAGTGGTAATAGCTATCTTGACTTTTGTGTTTATAATTTTTCTCTAATGTTTTTATAAATACATTCATACACACACTTCTTCATATATACGTTAGATATAGTATATGCATATAGTATGTATACAGCCCTAACTAAACAATATTTTACAAGTCTTTGAACTTCGTAAATGAAAGATATGTGTTCTATGTCTTCTTCTGTGATTTGATTATTTACTCAGAATTTTATTTGTGGGATTCAAGCATATCTGTTGCATAGAGAAAAGTATAGATGTCCCTCAGTAACCCTAGGAGACTGGCTCTTGGATCCCTGAGGATGATAAAATCTGTGGATGGACAAATCTCTTGCTCACAATGGAGTAAAACTTGTATATATTCCGCACACATCCTACTGTATACTTCATGTCATCCCTAGAGTACTTATATACCTAACGCAATGTAAGTACTATGAAAATTGTCGTTATCCTGTGTTGTAGAAAATGTCTGTACACGTTCGATATAGACACAATTTTTTTCCTGGGGTTTTCCATCTTCCATTGGTTACATCTATGGGTGTGAAACCCACAGATATGCAGAGCTGACTGTCTTCAACTGTACAAATTCACCTTTCGTTACTTACTTATTCTCCTTTTGGTGAACAGCCAGATTGTTTCTAGGCCATCAGGGACATTCTTGTGCAATGCACACATCTGCAACTTCATTAGATAATGCCAAATTGTTTTCCAAAATCAGTCACCAGCTCATACTCCTACCAAGAGTGGGTGATAGTTCCCATTGCTCTACATCTTCTCCAAAGTTTGGAATAGACTTTCAAATTCTTTCTAATTTAGTAGTCATGGAAAGTTATCTTGCTGACTTAGTGTTATTTTCTCTGGTTACTAAAAATGTTGAGCTTCAAATTATGCATTTATTGATTATTCATGATTTTTTTCTTTAGTTAAATGTCTTTTTACTTGCCTGTTTTGTTACTGAGTTATTGGGTTTTTCTCATCTGTTTTGTGGAGTTCTTTATATATTTTGGATGTAAGAAATTTTTATGGTTATGTAGTTTTAAACGTTTCTCTCTTTTAATTTCTTTTGATATAGTCTGCTATTTTTGAGAAATATTTAAGCAGGTAGACAAATATTCTCTGGTTAATATTTAAAGAAGTAAAACTAGGTTAAACTCTTCAGAATGTTTTTGTTGTCATTTTGTTTTGCTTTCTGAGACAAGGTCTCACTTCATAGTCCAGGCTAGCCCTGAACGTATTGTTTAGCCCAAGATGACCTTGAACTTGCCATCCTCCTGCCTCAGTGTCCCAGGTACTGGGATTACAGGCATGTAGCACCATATCTGACCTTACTACTCTGGGAAAAAAACTTACAAGTAGGACTGTGGGTTTGTCCTTCTCTGGGCCACATTCACATGTTTCTTCTCTTTCCTCCACAGCTCCTACAATATGTTCCTACATTCCTCTAACTTCTCCTGTTTCTAGAAGTAAATGCAAGAGACTCATAAGTAAGGCATTCATTTATTTTTCTCAGCAGGCTAAACATAGTTTAGGCAAAAAAATAAGTTAAGTACATATAGGAGTAAACCAAATTGATAAAATACTCTATCTTCACAATTATATCTTGATAATCTGTCTTTGAATGCATACACATTCAAGTTTGGGAAACCATGTAAAATTTCAAGAGGGAGCCATATATTTGATTTATAAGGGGACATTTAGAATGAAAGAGCCTAGATGAGCATGGTAGTGCATACCTGTAATCCCAGCTACTCTGGAGGCTGAGGCGGGAGAGCACTGTCCTTTTGAGGCCAGACTGGACAACTTAATGAGATCCTGTATTAATAAATAAAAAAGGGCTGGTAATGTAGCTCAATGTGGATTCAGTACTAAAAAAAAAAAAAAAAAAAAAAAAAAAGGTCCTAGGAAAGTTTTTATTCACTCTGCTCACTAAACAAGGAGGGTCATTTTTGAATAATGGAACTTACATTTTGCTGAAAAGTAAGAAGACAGGTGCCTGTGAGGAAAGAGTTTGAGAAACAAGGAATGTGGTCTTTCCTCTGAAGAGCTCCGATATATATTATTATGGATCCCAGTTTATACATGAGGATGTTAAGCAATTTGCCTAAAGGGACTCACTGACTAGGGCTGGGACAAATCTCCAGCTTGCGTTATAACCAGACCGTGTTGACAGAAGTCAGGTGCTGCAGACTGTTTTGTGAGCGTAATGTTAGCATAATGTTAGCAAACAATAAAGCAACATCTGCTCCAGACACAGCCAGGGAAATCACGTTCTTAAGAGCACAAAATGACCTGGGAGGAAGGAGGTAAATCTGAGAAAGATGAGCTCTCTGGCTGCTCACATTTTTATTAGAGACTTGTAGAATTCAATGTCCTCTTTCTGCGAGTTACTCAGAGAACATCTGAGACACTCCAGTTATTCCTGCACAAGACCCCTTTATTCCTTGACTCTTGATAATGCTCATTTTCTTCTTGTCTCCTGGGGACACAGCTTTGCTGAAGAGAGGGGAGGAAACTGTAGGGTCTGCACTACTATGGAGGGAAGGTTTGCGGAAATAACTCTGAAATAAATCCTAACACAGCATCAAAGGGATGGGTTTAAAGAGTGTTTCCCCATGATGCTCTTGTGAAAAAATTTTTGTAAGCATGTCATTTAGGTTGTTCTAGCATATTCAATTGCTACGATTGACTTTTCACAGTTTGGATAAATTATGTAACCAAATCCTAAAGTGCATTGTGAAAACACATATGGAAAATTCTTTTTCATACAGAGTAGATGACCTAGACGCACTGTGTCAGCCATGAGAATGTGTCCCCGTGAACATGACACCAGCACCCCAACCTGTGGTGCTGCTAGAGTGTGCTACACAGGAGCTATGACCTTTATTTTGCTTCACATTCTTTACCAGGCTATTTTTAATCTCTTAGGCAAGAAGTGATGTGGGGACAGTGCTGTATTCATAAAGATTTCCAGCATGAGGGGTTTCCCACTATTGGACCCATTTTGCCACTCACATATATATAATGAAGAAAACCTCCTGCCTACAGCAGGCCCATTAGTGTTACTATGTTCTTCCGTACACACACTGATATCCCTGTGTGTATACATCATGCACATGTTTTTGGTGCAAAGCTGCCTGTTTTTCCCCCTAGGGGATAAGATAAATAATTCAGATTTTATCAATTACTTATACATTTTGATACAAGATTATCGTTAGATACTTTTAAGGAATTACTTTTCAAATTGAAATTCTTTAGGGAAAGAGCATTGGGTTCAAAATCCAAGAAGACAAGAGGAGTTAATTGTATAAAACACAGGGTCCTAAATTCTATTATTAGCAACTTGATAGCAGTCATAAAAAAGGGAGTCTGGAAAGTTTGTCAGTTCTTTCAGGCCACTGACAGATTAGGGAACTAATAGACGAAGAATTGATCCAACTATTAAAAATGACTAATTTATAACTTGGAGCAGGTTATGTAGGGTCTCAACCTAATGCAATATAGTGTCATTGCTTGAGCTTAAAAAGAACCAAATGCATGTTTTCTTGAGGAATTTAAAACAGTAATAATAAAAGTAAATAGTAATAAACCCACTCATCTCTCAGTCAATTGTTGATCGTTTTATTAGACATGTTTTTAAATTAAGTGGTTGTTCTGAGTTGGGTACTGTTTTGTGTGCTAGTACGGATTATTGGTTAGACATGTCCTTTACTTTAGGAGCCTATTCTTTTAGTGAGGAAGACAGAACTGTAAACAATTACAGAGATAAACAGAAGATAATGTTCTCTAGCGATGACTGGTATAAAGACAGTAAAATGTGGCATTTTGTAGGGAGGGTTCAGGGAAGCCTTGTAAGGAAATAACACCAGGGCTGAGGTCTGAACACAGAAGTCAGCAGCACAGGGAAGGACCAGAAATGGGGAGCATTGCAGGCAGTGGATTGGTAATGTTAAGTCCTGGGGTGAGTGTCTTCCTGGAGAGACAGCTGGGCTTGAGGGGTTAGGGGCCAGCAGGGGCACTCTGTAGACAGGCTGAGGGCAGAGACAAGGGCAGGGATTCAGCTTTATGAACTGAGGTACAGAGGCTGAACTTCTGAGATAAAAAGTCGTCGGAGTGTTTCCAGTAGGCCACTGTCCTGTAATTACTATGTGGCTAAAGCATTGTAAAAACGTAGAACTGGAAACAAGGACGCTAAAGGCTTACACCAGGGTGACAGCAAGGGACATGGAAAGAAAAGCAGAACTGAGGTGTTTGTCCATGCAGGTGCTGTTAATGCCATGGGAGGCTCCAGAGTGGGCGACAGGAACCCAGATTTCAGGGTTCAGTTGCATTTGAGATGCTGGTGAAACACGCAGGTTGAGGCTAGCGATCTGGGGACATTGCCAGTTGAGGCTGTTTGCTGATCAATAAACAGAACACCAGGGAAAGCTGGCTGAGAATGTCTTTACCAAAACTTTGAAAGCCTGAGTCAACTTTTTCCACTGCCTTATCTTTCAAATCCCCTCTGGTTTGTCTTCCCCTGTCCCAAGGAAAAGAGCTCCTGGGGTCAAAGAATTAAGGACAATTTGAAAACACTTGTAGGCTCCACTATGAAAATACAATTTCAACACAACACCCACTCACCCCTTCTAGTGTGCTTCTCTATCAGTCTGAGATTTCTCAAATCCATTTTGAACTACATTCCGGTGGCAACTGTGCAAGAAGAGAGCTGGTTGTGCTTGTATTGCTCCTTCCCCTCATTCTTCCGGGCAAACAGGCTTTACGCCTGTCACTAACCAGCAGAACTTTGGGTGGTAAATGTTTTTTTTTTTTTTTTTCTCCCCTGGTTATCACAATGTAGCCAGACTTAAAGAAGACTGGTTATCTATTAGTCATCTGGTATTCTAAGCACGCTAGGGTGGACTCCCCCATCTGCCTATGGCTTGCCAGAGTTGTAAGCATGTTTGTTCCAAAATGCCAAGAATATTGTGCATTTTGTCGTTTCAACCAAAAATCCAATATTTAGGCCAGAATGTGAATAATATTGTAAATTCATAAAGGATAGAACTGCCATCTAAGAATGTAACCATGAAGTAAAGTGAGCATTTTAAAAAGGAATATAGCAAAAGATAAACTCAGGAATGATTTTGATTCTTTAAAGAGTCTTTTAGAAACACACATGAAAATTCTTTTTTATTTCTCATTTTCCTTGAAAATTAATTTATATTAGTGGGAAAAAAATCATAGGTTTTAGAAAATTACAGTCGTGGGTCTTCTCCAGTCTGCTACATTTAAGGTTTATAACCTTGGGAAGTATTTTGAGTTTTCATTTCTTCATCAAAAAATGTCAAAATTATAACAGCCTGTAGAATTATCCAGGCCTTGGATCCAGCAATTCTACTTCTAGGAAATGATCTCAGGAAATGATCATAGAAATCCACCAAGACACATTTATGAAGAATGTGTCTTTGGAGCATTAAAATACTGAAATTGTTTTGAGTAGATCATGCTACTGCTGCAGAGATGCCAAGCAGTGAGAAAAGATTTCATAGAACAAATTTAGTGACATGAAAAATGATTCAGAATTTTAAGTGAAAAGTTATAAATTGATACACACTGTGATTAATTTGGTGGGAAAACCATACTTATAGACTTGCAGAAGAAAGACTAGACAGAGAAGCTTAGTATTATCAACAACGATTAGATCTGTGTGGTAAGACCCTGAAGGAAGTTTATAGTCTCTGGACTCTAGTAGATTTTTTAAAAAACCCTCCAATGATGTGTACTAATTTTTTAATGACTTGAAAATTATCGAATGGGAACATTAATATTGAATTTATATGACCTAATGAGAACTTAGCAAGACCTTGCATCAAAATAAAAGATAAAAAGACCTGAGGATGTAGCTGATGGGAGTAAACTTGCTTGACATGTGTGATTCCCTGAGTTTAATCCCTAGTACTGCAAAAACAAACAAAACAAAATGACAACAACAAAAAACAACAAATGACCTAACTGATTTGCGTTGAGAATTATACTGGATGAGATGATTTATAAAAATCATTTAGAAAACAAATCACTTAACTTAGTGCCTGGCATTTAATTATTTTCAGTTATTGTTACCTAATTGATTATCTTATCATAGGCTACATCCGAAATAATTTTTGACAAAAAAACAAAAACATTAACATCTAGTGGGTGATTTGTTATCATTAAGGACATTCAAAAGAATACATGGTAGGTTTTGAGGACAATTTTAAAGGACATGTACCTAAAATGCTTTGAGCATTGGAAGAGACACTGACATAAGCATTTAAACTTAAGGTGGCCATGCTGGAGCATTTCTCTGGACCTGCTTGGTTTCTTTGCTTAGAAACCCATCAGTACTATATAGCCACATTGGGTACATAGATACATGGGACAACATCTAACTCAAGATGAGCAGTTAATCTGTCATGATAAATGTCCCTCTTCTTCAAGTCGATAAAAAGTGTTGTCACAGCCTCTCATTTCACTTCTGAAATACTACACACAAGTTGCTTTTTCTTTGCAACCTTCTTCATCTTGCAGAAATGCAAGGAGAAGCTTTGCGGTATGAGTGGAAGACACATTACATTACCCTCTTTCTTCTGGGATGGCTTATTTGCAGTGGTCTGTGCCCATCTCTGTCTGCCCAGGATACACACACACACACAGACACAGACACATGTTACTGATATGCCTATACTCACAGACACACACAATGTATTGACACATTTCCACCCCCACAGATATACACAGGCACATGCACAGATATATATACAGACACACCCCCACACACATACTTCGGGACAAGTACACACAGCCACAGACACACTGACCTAGACCACCCCCACCTCACACACACCCACATTCTTTCCACTTACTGTTATCCTATCCTTTCTCCCTTCTCCAAGCTGAGTTAACACACTGCCTTTTCTTCTGTCATCTGTTTTAACAATTCCACAGACCATAGCACACCTTAGTTCCCTTATCATTCCCCACTAGTGTTCTTTGAGAGATGCACCCCATGCACAGACCTCTTAGAGCTGTCATTTCTTCATCTTAGTTTTTCACCTGCAGATGGGAACATAACGTTTCCTTTAGAAGTTTATTGCATGCATTCCATTGTGTAATGGAAGTAGAATTCCTGGCACATACAAGGCACTCAATAATGGAAGCTATTATTATGATTAATTATGTTATTTATTCACTTTTGTGTCCTCAGGGCCTGGCACACTGCCTGATGTGTGATGAGGGAAAAATAAATTTCTGATGAATTAATGAATTAACTTGCAAGCTTACAGACTGTGGCTTAAAGTAAAAGAAAAATGTTGTTTTGTAGTGTTTATAGGGAACTTCGGCAATAAAGCCACACACTTCCTGTTCTTACCACTTTTCCTGAACAATCTCTCTGGTGCCCATCCTCAGGCATGATCTTTCCTCGGGCAGTGCAATTGTTATCATGTAGATATAGAAAGTCAGTTGACAGTCAACACTATGTACATGTAACTTAACAGGGATAAGTGGAATAATTCTCCCTTGACTATTATCTTAATCTACCATGTTCCTTACCCACAAAACAGTCTTCTTGTGAATGTCTGCATCCAACAAGTGATTTGTAATCTAGAGGATATAAACCCCACTGCTAACTTCAGACTCCATCTGATCTGTTCATTCCAATCTATTTATCTCTCTCCATGTTCACAAATACCCTTTGGTTAATTTGCATTCCACCTCCATATTTTTCCTACTTCCTTTTAGGAAGTTGTCTGCGAATTATTATAAGCCAGTTGAATCATTCTGAGAGTTAAGTGCTATTTTTAAGCTTTTGAGGAACAGTTGAGAAGGAATTATTTGGGGATGTGCAGTATTTCATAATGATATCCCACAGAAACTTCAGCTTACTGACTTTGTGGTTAGTTGCAGCATAGTAAGACACTAGAGATAAATAGGTCAATGCTCTCAGATACCAACTTCTAAGCTATACAGTGGCAAAATGTCTTATGAAAGCAGTGCTATATGGTTCACAATGCCTTCTTTTCCAGTGCTTTTGGGATTTGCTGATCTCTCTTGTTGGTATCTTTGCCAGGGTGCAGAAATTTGGACTTTAAAAAAAATAGGATCACTGTCTCAGGTCCTACTAGGATCTTGTTCTCCAGAGATTTTTTTGGCAGATCTAGGGTCCCAAGGATGAGCGGACTTCCCCCAAAACACAGAAGGTGAATACCCTCTTGATTGATCATCCTAATTAATTTTTGAGCCTTTTCCAAGTTTTCAGCACAATGCACATTTGCCAAGCAAAGCAAAGCAACAAACAATAAACTCTACCAGCTCCAAGAAGTCTTTCCAGACTGGTAAGAACACAGAGGTTTTATCTCATCTCAGCTTGTATAGACCTTGAATTGATAGTTCTCATCTCAGTTGTGTATCTCATGTTGCCCCTGCTCCTTCCTTATCTGAAAATCTACATCTCTTTCATCAACTACACTGTGTGTCTTTATTGCACTGGTTTAGAACATCATTTTTAGTCATAGTCAGCTCAGTTAGATTGGGAAAACCAAGTGTAATTATTGCTTAACCGATTTTCTTGTTGATGTTGATGATGACGAAATGTTTCACAGACTGTACCTTCCTGTAATCCAGGTACTATAGGTTGTGGGAAAACAGTAGTGGGATGTTAAAGTTGATGAAATCTGAAGTCAGGTCATCTCTTTTCTTTAATCTAGTTTCCATTTATTCAAAGAATCAATAAAAGTTTAAAAAGTTGTTTTACTAACTATGGCTTCAGAAATTACCATGGACATTCCTTGTTTTCTTTTTTTTTTTATTTAAGAGAAAAAAAAGACACATATAAGAAAGGCAAAAAGCAAAAGAGACAAACAAATGACTAGAGTAAATGCACAGTAACATTACAGGTTTACAAAGCAGGATGATAGAAACTTGACAATGGTTGCAATATTGTGTATCATTATCTTCAAAATGGTTGTTTACATTAAAAGATATAGACATGTAAAATTGATCTAATCATATGAGTATTAACTGTTCTTTCTCAATAACTAATACATTCAGCAGTATGTTTGTTTTAGTTATCTTACATATACATATTACAGATTTATATCTTTTCCTTTTCCCTTCCCTCTTTCCCCCTTTTCCCTTCCCAGTTACTTTTGCTCTTCGAGTTGTTTTTTACCCTTACATAGTATTTATTATAGATTCTGGATCATATATACTTTTTCAGTTTCTTACACTAGGGAGACAATATGGTATTTACACATGTGGGTTTGATTTATTTCACTTATGAGTATGGTCTCAAGTCGTGTTCATTTACTTATAAAAGTCTCAATGTAATCTTTCTTAATAGCTGAGTAGTACTCCATTGTATAAAAATACCACATCTTCTTTATCCATTCTTTGATTGATGGGCACTTGGGTTGTTTCCAAGATTAGGCTATTACAAATTGTGTTGCTATAAACATGGATGCACAAATATCACTGTGGTATGATGTTTTCAATTCTTCTGGGAAAATGCCCAGAAGTGGGATAGCTGGGTTGAACGGGATCTCTAATCCTAGCTTCTTGAGGAATCTCCACGCTGACTTCCACAGCGGTTGCACTAGTCTACACTCCCAGCAACAGTGGAGAAGAGTTCCTTTTTCCTCACAGCCCCTCCAGCATTTGTTGTTGGTTGATTTTTTAATCTTGGCCATTCAAAGTCCAACCTTTATAGTGTGTTATGGATTAAAAATTGGTGGTCAACTTAACACCAGCTAAATTAAATCAGCATGGTGTTGTGTGTAGATGGTCCACCTGAGGAAATTTGCCATCATAAATAGAGACATGGAGAAGAAGAGTGAGGCATTGCAGGTTCTCCTAAATGTTGCTGTTTCAAGCCCTTGGTTCTCCTGGAGAAGTTTGTCATGCTGGCTTCTCCAATATGAATTCAGCCATTATCATCAGAGGAGCTCAGGGCCTTGTCGCTGAGAGTGGCTGTGGTTCATTTTTGGGGAGCTGTGCTCCTAACACTGAGCATTGCTTCCAGGCTGCATGGGGGAAGATGTGTGCTGTTTAATCTCCAGGAGAAGCCTGTCACTCTGGCTTCCTGGCATGTACTCGACTGTTCTCTTTGTCAGAGGAGCTTGGAACATTGTCACTGAGGATGACTGTGGTACTTTTCAGGGTAGCCCTGGTCCTTATTTTGAGGGTTACTTCTTGGCTCCAGTGTAGAATCCTCAACCTACTGGCACAGCTCCTTCACCCCACTGGCACTCCTTCTAGCCTCCAGTTCTGCCCTTTGGACCTTCCCAATGCAGATCTGTAAAACAGACTGGCTCTAGGCCTCCAGTTGGATTTGTGAGAAGCATTGTCATGGGCTCCAGGTCTTCAGCTGGACTCATGCAGGACATTGCTGTGGGATTCAGGCCCTTGGCTGAATATTCTGGGTCTTTAGCATTGTGGACAGATTTTCCTGCACTTTCTTGTGTTTAACTCTGGGTGATCATCATAAAACAGTATTATAAATTCTGTGTCCTCTGTATAGTTGTTCTCCTTGTAACCCCTGACTACAACATAGTGAAAATAAAAAATTTCTGAAGTCCACCTTTGGATTCTTTTGGGATTCACTCCAAGCAACATTTTTAATTGTGGGAAGAGTTTCTTTCCTTTGTTTGTACTCTTTGAGTAGGAAATGGGTATTGACTTTTGGAGTCAGATATATCATGGTTCACATTTGTGGAATTTGAGGTCTTTCTCTGGTATCTTTTGGCTGTTTAGTCATAGAAATGCTTTTCAATGCAGCTAGAAAGCTTCTACTTCTACCATGATGTTTAACTGTTCAGTTGCAAGTTTTACAAGTAATCAACAATATACTTTAGGAGTCTTCACTTTTTCACAATTTTCGCATCTTTAAAACTGAGTGTATGAGTTCTAGCTTTTTGATGGAGAAGTTTCTATATTTGTGTCAATTTGGCTTTGGGTTTGAGGTGCACTGGAGAGTTATCCAGAATCAATGATGTGTGACGAAGTGTGGGCCAGGGGATGGTGGGCTTTGTGAGTACCTCTGCCTCCTGGCTGCTGCCTCTACTTCCTGCAGAGACCCAGATAGAAAAGAGCAGCCCTTTCTTACTAACGAACTGAAAGCGTGGACATAATGTTTAAACAGTTCTTCATAGACATTCAACCAGCTCCCTGTCATGAGTTAGGAGTGAAAAGCCCACAGTTTTCATCATGTTATGGAGTTTGGATTATACATATATATATATATATAATCATATGTATATATATATATTCTATAATGCAAGACTCAAACTTCAGGAAAAGTACCATTCCACGCATAAGATAACATACTTTGATTTTTTGCCACTGAAGGCATGAAATTCCATCCCCTGCCTCTCTATATACACCCCACCCATAATTACTTTTGACATGTGGAAAACTGAGAAAATCTAACACTATATTTTGGAGATGTTGCCATGATCACTCATTTCACAAGTAATAAAGATGCTCACAGTAATATTTCTATCCCTTTGTTGCTGTCATCTCTGGTAATAATTGATAGCACAGACAGTTTAGACGTTTATATTTTATTCAGACTTGAGCCATTTCCAGGGAATGGTGATGTCTCTGAGCTCTTGGCACTGCAGATAATGTGGAGTTTGGAGATGCTGAGGAAGTGGTCTCCTTGCATGTTTTTGTAGATGTCTTCATGGTGTTTTGTCAATGCCTTCACAATTAAAGCTGGGTTTTGTGGGCAGAATCCTCATGGGCTTGTACATATGAGACACAGATGAAAAGTAGTGAAATACTGTAAAGAAAATTTTTCTTTCAAATAGTTGTGAACTGTCACTTACCTGGACATTAGAATTCAGTGCGTAAAGTAAAATTAAATGTGATGTCAACAAATACTGGATGTGGGCGAAAAGGATTGAAGATTGGAGGAAGGTGGAGAGGACAGATCTCCAATTTCTGTGCCTTTGTTGGGCCGTGCATCTCTAGCAGCTATGCTCTTGGCTGTCGGAGAGTTTGCTGACTTTTTTTTCCATTCTTTTATTCCCATTCCCTATAACCCTAAGAGAGTTCCAGAATTTCCTATTTTTAGATTAGGGGACCAGATAATACCACTCTTTCTGACTGAAAAATTTAAAAGGAAAAAAAAAAAAAGATTGTGAGTGATCTTTCCATGATCTTTTGTCTTATTTTCTATAACTCTTAGGTACTAGATTGTGGAGATGATTGATTAGTCTATAGGCTAACAATGGCCACAAACAAAATTAAGCTCCTTCCATCTTTGTGACTCCCCTCCCTCTTCATATGTCTTTGCGAGTGAGTCCCTGCAGGATCTGCTGTGTCCCCCAGACACGCTGTGGATCATGGGGCCCCACTTCTGCGCCGTCTCTGAGTGCTGAAGGGAGGGTGGCCTCATCTCCCATTTGCAGAATTATCACAAGGTTTCTTTCTTTCTTTCCTTCTTTAAGGGCAGTTTAATGCTCTGAAGCCAAGGTATTCCCTTGCTGAGAAACCTTAGAAGTGTAAATCTCTCTTTCAAAACTATAGGAATCTTAATTTGTAATACAATCATATGAATGTGTTGTGGTAAGTTTTTGGCAGGATCTGGAATATAATGCTTGCATTTAAACATGAATCATTAAAATGATGAACTTAGTGCGGTCCTTACTGTTAGAATTGAGAGGTTTCCTCCATAAAGCTCTCTGCCTTACACAGACTTCCAGTATGGAAGCCTAGAACTCTATGAACACAGAAAAATTACATTAAATAGCATTTTCTTTTTTCAAAAAAAAAAAAAACTTACAAAAAACGTATTCAATCTCAATATCTTTCTGAAGAAATCTCAGGTTTCCAGAGCATTAACAGACTCATTAAGACATTAGAAATAAATATACCAAAAGGGAAAACAAGGGAAAGCTGAAGAAAGTCATTTCTCCCTAGGGAGACTTTCCAAGTAGCAGAGGCTGCGTGTGAGGGCTTCTGTTCTTCGGGGTGGAGGCGCTGGAGCCGGGCGCTTCGCGGGGTCAGGAGCTGCGCATGTGCACAGAAGGCATCCTGCCGTCAACAGACCTGCACTAGGTGACGCAATGCCTGGGACCTGTGGGGCCCGGGAGGCCGGAGATGCACTGACAAGGTGAAGGTTCAATGAAATGAGTGAGAGCTCTGCTCAGCAACAAAATCATATGACACAAAGTGTTGCCTTTGAGTCACAGAAATGGAAATGGCTCTTACCAAATTAGGTTGATTTTTAAGCGTAGGAAGACTTGATCATCATTACATGATAAAGAAAATTTAGATACTTTCCCCTCAGAAAACTTAAACTCTAGAAGACAACACGATCGGCAACACAAATAGTAACTTTTATTTTGCTTTTTCAAACAAAGGAAGTTAAAAGTTCACATCTTCATCCTCTGTCCCCTGAGAGTGATTCTGTCTTTCTGAAGGCAGTGCTTGGTGACGAGAAAAAGAAGGCAAATGATTGTACTTTCATTGTGGAGACAATGGACAGCTGATAGAACAAATCTAATTAGAAAAGAGGGATGAAAAAATTCATAAGTTAAATGTTTTTCTTTTAGGCTATGTTGAACTGATTATAAAACACAGTAGTCCCCTTTTATCTGTGGTTTTGCATTCTGCAGTTTCAGTTACTTGTGGTCAACCACCATCTTAAAATATTAAATGGAAAATTTCATAAGTAAACAATTCATAAGTTTTAAGTTACATGCTGTTCTGAGCAACATTTTGAAATATTGTACCATATGGCTTTATCCAGTCAGGGAAGTGAATCAACCTTTTATCAAATGTATCCACACTTTATATGCTACCTGCCCATTAGTCACCTAGTCATTATCTCGGTTATCAGATTGACTGTCTTGGTATCTCAGTGCTTGCACTCATGTAACCCTTACATAGTAGCCTAATGCGACCTCACAATGCCTTTGTCATTCACCTCCCTTTGTCTCATCAGCTAGGCATTTTATCATTTTGCATCATCACAAGAACAAAGGTGAGTACAGTACAATAAAAGAGACCACATTAGTAAAACTTTTATTATCAATACAGTCGTAATTGTTCTATTTTGTTAGTTATTGTTATTAGTCCTTTACTGTACCTGATTTATAAATTAAATTTTATCAAAGGTATATATGTGTGTAGGAAAAAACATAATATACAGAATATATGTAGCATTCACTGGGCATTTTGGAATATAACCCACTCAGATAATGGGGATTGCTATATCAGAATTTCACAAGTTAATGTATTTCATATTTTGATTAGGAAAAATTATAATAATTGGTGAATTTGATTCTTTCTTTCAAGTCAGAATCCATCACATTCCAATGTTCATATGGGACATTGTTCATACTGAATGATGCCCAAGGAGCAGAGTAAAGCATTAAGTGGCTGTTCCCCTATAATAAAGGCAGACCCAGAAAGTGGGAATGGATTTTGAATGCTATTTTAGATAGTTGCATTTTAGTTTTATTGTCTAGGTACACAATACAAAAAAACTATACAGGGAGGGGCCAATTTTCTGTCAACTCCTTTTCTGCAACTACCTAGCTTTGCTCCTCAAAGACAATCATCCTTAGCATTTATTTTACTATCGCAGAGGTAGCATGTTATAAGCATCATTGAAAAAAAAAAATACTCTTTTCGTCTTTCAACAACAGCAGGTCACGAAGCTCAAACTTTTCTCACTAGGGAAAGTTGTTGTGCCTCATTTTGGCAACAAGAAAGAAGATATGCTCAGATTTCCTTTTTTTTTTTTTATTTTTTAAATTTTTTTGTCTTTTTGAGACAGGGTCTCACTATGCAGTTCAGGCTGGCCTTGAACTCACTTTGTCTTGAATTTGCAGTGATCCTCCTGCCTCAGCCTCCCTCCTGAGTGCTGGGATTACAGGCATGTGCCACCATGCCCGGCTCCAGGTTTCCTTTATAAAGTGACATTGCTCTGAAAAGCAGCTATGGTCAACTCCATTTTCCTGGTGAGGAAACTGTGATTCCAGGAGATTGTGTAGTTCACCTAGTCAAACAGGTTATTCCTGGTGGAGCCAGGGCTCCTATCCCCTTTTCAGAGCCCCTTCTTCACTCTCCAACACACAGTGGTGCTCAATTAACCCATGGGGCCTCTCTAGCACCAGCTAGATGATTCCAGTATAAGTGCATTTTAGTTTGCAATCATGCTTCAAAGTAGCTCATAAAGAGCCAAAGAACATCAGTACTGTTTTGGTGCTTGAATATAGGCCCAGACCGCTTTAGATATTTTCTTCATGTCCTCCTGCCCAACTCTGACAGCAAGTTTAATTCACAGACACATAAGACATAGGGAATGATTCAAGGTAGACTTGCTGGAAGAGCCTGGCAGTTGTTCATCATCTGTGACAGTTTATATCTGAAAATGTTTTGCTGTCCTTGTCCTCCAATTCCCAGTGCACCTCACTTTATCCTTGAGATAGTGCCCCTGGCAATGACAACCCTGGACCATCTGAGCTTGTCATTTGAATGACTAGCTCCCAGTTGTATTTTATTTATTTTTTAATTAATTTTATTGGTACACCTTTGATATACATACCGATCGCATTCATCCTAGGGAATTTGTACGCTTAATATATCTTGTTTTTTCTTTTTTTCTCCATTCCCATCCCTCCCTTCAAACCTTCTTCCTCTCCTTATTTACAAAAGCTTTGTTTCACTGTTTTTGTGCCCATCTTGATTTGGCTATACACAATCCAGTTCCTTTCAAATTTGACCATGATAAATTTACAGCATATATTTTACTATCACTTTTCATCAATAGTTTCTGAAGCATTAAGCAAGAGGATGTGTTGTTCCCCATTTGTTGCACCATGTCACACTGGATTGCCATTAATAATTGGTCTGTATCATCCATATGCTACTATCCCTCCACTGTCTAAAGGTAATAATTTTGGCATTATTTTTAGTCCCTGTACATAGCTCTGAAAATGACAAAAGAGCGGAAGAATATTCTTCCAAAGGGTGATCTTTCTGAGCATGGCTTTATTATCCATCATTGTTCACAAAGAATCAAATGATCTATTGCGTATACTTGATCCAGAAACACGAAAACACTCCTCATAGCTCTATAGGCACCTAAAAATCAGAGCTAGTTAATAAGAATATATGCAGGATGTGCTATTTTTCTTTGTTGTATTAAAAGCAAAGCAACACACTTGCCCCAGAGTAGTGTTTCTTTGGACTAAATTGGGTAGGCTTTTGACTTGCTTTGCAACTATCTCAAAGTTTATTGAAATATACCATTAAATATTTTGTTTTTTTCAGTTGTGTAATAATCATGAGAATAATGTTTCTTATTTGCAACATTAAAAGAGAAATTTTGTGTAGCTCTTCAATGTGTGCCTCTTACTCTTTTCACAGGAAATGTGTCCAAAGGAGACAAATAATTTCTCCTAGAAATTTGGGACTATAGAACATCGGTAGCCAGGCTGCCCAGCACTGGCGACACATCTGCATTCTTGGACTGGAGTGCAGTCAGGTGGGAGCAGTCACAAAGACTACCCTTCACCATGGGAAGCCAGACCATTGACTGCAATACAAAATTTCTGACCTCTGTACACAGGTCAAAACATTTCTAAGTATGTCCTGGCAGGATGCTCATACCTGCTGTTATGGATGGAATGTTTCTGTCTCCTGTGTGGACTCCCTAACCTGCAAAGAAACTGTATTTGAGGACGGGTCTTTAAAGGAAATTAGACCAGAATGACGTCACAAGAGTTGACCTGCTCATGATGGATCAACGTTCTTTTAAGAGGAGGAGTCACTGCCTCTACTATATGAAGGTGTCACTGCCTCTACTATATGAAGACACAGACGGCAGACATTCATAAATTAGGAGAAAAACCTTACTAAAGAACCAAGTTGTCAGCCTCCTTTATCTTGAATTTGCCAGTCTCCATACTATGAGAAATTCCCATTACTGTTGTTTAAGCCACTAAGCTTATGAAACTTTGATATGGCAACTAGAAGCCCTTTATTCTCTCATGCTACTCAATTACTGAGGTTTTAACTTTTCATTTAAGGCTTTTATCTAGTGTTTCTGTTTGCCTTGTTTCAGTCCTTGTCTTGCTTATGACCTAGAGATGCTACCAGGTCAGAAAAGGGCTTTGCTGTTCAGTAGAAAGTTACTTTTCCAGTATTTCCAAGTTTAAGACTGATAGTAGATTTCTCTAACGAGGAATATTTAGTTTTCTTTATGACAATTCCCAATAATTATTCATAGTCTTAATCACTGACATAGTCTTAAAATGATTTCATTTCTTCTCCCTTGTTTATGCTTCTCCACTGAAATCTGAGCTCTGTGAAAGTTAGGACTTGTTTTCTTTTCATTTTGCATCTTTGGCCCCTAGCGCTATATCCAGACCCAACAGGCACTGAATAGATCCTGGACTGTGATAAAGGTCAATAGGTAAGAAAAGGACCTTAAATTCGTAGCTAGCTTGACTCCTGAAAAAAGCAAAGCAATGCAGACTTAAAAATCTTCAAACTGGAGTTTTCATAGCAGCTTTACTTTTAATTGTCAAACTTGAAAGTAACCAATATATGAACCGTGGTGCTTCTCGATTATCAAACGCTCTTCAGTGCTAGAATGAAATCAAGCTATCAAGCCACAGAAAAATATGAATGAAGTAAAAATGATTACTATCAGGTCAAAAAGGAAATATGAAAGGCTCCATACCCTATGATTCTAGCGATGTTGCATTCTGGATAGAGTAAATTACAGAGAAATAAAAAGGTCAGTGGTTATGACTGCTTAAAGAACAGGGGGCAATGAATAGGTGGAACCCAGAGAACAGGAAAAATACTCTGCTTGACACTACAATGAAGGGTATATGGCATTATACACTAACCCAACCCCACAGAATGTATAACACCTAGGGTAAGTACTAGAGTCATCTACGGACTCTGGGCCATAATGATGCACCAACATAGGTCCATCAATTGCAAAAAATGTAGTAATCTGGTAGGGAATGTTGATAAGGGATTGTGTGTGTGTGTGTGTGTGTGGGGGTAATACATGTATGAGAATGGGGCATATGGTAAATTTGTGTATTTTTCTCTGTTTTGTTGTGAATTTAAAACTATTTTAGAAATAGTCTTTAAAAAGTTAAGAAATTCTTTGGATGATGTTTTTCTGAGAGTATCATTTCCATCCCCCTTTCTATTTATTATCTAGATGGTATCACACTCATTTCCTCGCTCTGCCTTAATCTGGATGTTGTGAAATGGTCAGTAGTGATTTTAAGGAGTTTGTGGAGGGTATTGGGGAACTGCTTGGCCAGTCTTGTAATCTCAGATAAATTGTAATTTATATCAAGAATTTAGATTCAAAACCAAGAAAAAGTCTTAACACAGACTGAAATTATATTCTCAAATTTACCTTTGTTTAGACAGACTATAACACTAAGATCCTTGAACAGTTATATCCAGGAAAGAAGGAAAAAAACATTTCTTTAATAGGCAAGTATGAGATGTAAATAATTACCTTATATTATGATATAAACTTGCATGTGAATACAAAGTATGGGAAGAGTATTTACAGATTTTCATAATTTATCTAATTCATTTTTTCCATGTGACATCCCAAAATTTTCTCACTGAATAAGAACGATTAGTTACAGTTGTGGGAAACCAACTTAAAACAAGAAGTGAATTATAAAGCAAATAGATGATTTTAATATGAAGAAATATAAAGGGCATATTCTTTGTAAATGACATTTGGTCAAGGATAAAATTTCCGGCAAAGTCTCTACATTTGTGAGTGATGCAAAACTTTTTTGGGGTTTGGAGGCAAGTCAAAAATACAAATGCCAGAAATTTATAAATTTGTATAAGTGGGGATAAAATGGCAACTGTAACATTTGAGAAATGGTAATAGTGAAAACTAACATTGATCAAGAGTTTACCATGTACTGGCTGCCATTCCAAGCACTTGGCATTTATTATTTTACTTGGCCTCATAGTCACTGTATGCAATTGGTACCATTAGTATCCTTGTTTCACTAATGATGAAACTGAGATAGGGAGAGGTTAATGTGTCCAAACCGTAAATGGAGCTGGATTTAAACCTGGGGAACCTGACTCAGAACTTATGTGCCTCACCACTCCCTATGAGGCCTCATCAAATGCACAGAAGATGAAAAAAATAGAAACCAAGAAAGAACTCAAGATCCAGAACATTGCCTAATGAGGGAACATTCCTCAGCAAGAAAACTCTTCCAGGAAAAAACAAAATAAAGCTAAGCAAGACTGAGCACCAGGAAGTGTGTAGAAAAACAAAAGTCGGTGTCATTCTATTGGTTTATAATTAGGATACATATATACCTGCATCATCATGGACAGTTTTGATCACATTAATTTTAGAGAGAATCAATAGAAAGGGATGGACAATCAAAAATGGCAAAAAAACATGATAATGGAAGTTTGGGGGAAAGACTATTGTAAGAATACTGATTGAGAATTAATAACCATGAAATCATAGCTAGCATGACTGAAGGGCCAAAAAATTTATTGAGAAAATATTTGACAAAGTAAATTTAGAGTGCAAAAAGAGATATTGCTGAACTCATTTAGTAATTAAACCCATGACATTACTACCCCAGAAGTGCATATAGGCAGAATATATAACACTTTATCAATGTATAGCAAATTATTAGGAATAATTATAAACGACTAAAGAGACAGATGGAGCCAACCCACAAAAGCCATGCAAGGGAAGGTAAAAATGAGCCTAACCCAGCCTCATTTTGTTTTGTATTTTAAAAAAAAAAAAGAACTTTGCAGTAGTCCAAAGTGCCTTTGAAGTTGGACCCAGGTTCAAATTCCAGCTCTATAGTTCACTGAATAGTTATTTAATCTCCTTAGAGCTGTGGTTTGTCACCTGCCAACTGCAGATAATCATACTTCATTGAGCCTGGCATGTAATTGGCACTCCAAAAACGTTGGCTGCTATTATAATTAAGATGACTTCATGAATCTCTGCCTGACATGCTGAAAAAAGTGTCTTCCACTAGGTCGAAGGACGTTGAGGATTTCAGTTTTATTTTACTCTGAACTGTAATTCTCTGTCTCAACTTTGAACTTATGTTTACAGCTCCATTCACAGTTTGAGAAAGTGTTGTGATCTCTCTTGATTTTCAGAAAGCATACTTTTGCAGTAACTTACATATTATTTGGTTACCTTTTCTTGATCGCTTGCAACTATGTAGTAATCACTTGCATATTTCTTTAGAATTGTGTTTTTTCGGTTGCCTAATTTGTTTATAATGATCATTTTGTGCCTATGATGGGAAAGAAGAGAGGTACTGTGTGCTTCTTGAAAGTGGGTTTCTTTTGGTCATTTCTTATCTCCCCAGTTGACAACACGTGAGTCCAAGAACCAAATACATTGTAAGGAACAACTCCTGCACAGCAATTCTCCAGTAAGTTCTCTGCAATAGAGATGACAAGCTGAATGAAAGACAAACTAGAATGAGTTTGTTATGACTCACATGTTGCCTAGAATTTCAGAGTCCCTGCCTGTTTGGCTCAAATCAAGCATGTCAGGTGATCTGGCCACAAGAACTGAGTGTGACACTGATGTACACTTTTCTGAAACAAGGTCAGCAGTCAGAGCTGGAGAGCTACACCCTGGTGAATTCCACTGTGACAGTTGCCCAGAAAATTGTAATTTAAGAAATTATTTCCTAAATCTCAACATTTCTTCTTTCTGGGCAATGACATTTTGAAAAATATTCTTTCTTCAGTTGCCTTATAACCAAGTGACTCTTTTCGAGACTGTAGTGACAAAAGGTGGAAGATAGGCCTAAGAGAGAGACAAGAAGAAAAAAAAAAACATTGCTCAGGACTTTAAAATTACATATTTCCATTTCTATTATATTTATAGTTTTAGAAAATAATTTTAAAAAGAGGGCACCAACCCAAAGCAATTTACAACATAAAGCAAATAGTTGATGAAAATCTGTGATTATGAGTATTAATGTCATTTTGTAAACTGACATCCACCTTAAAACTGTAGCTTTAGAGAAACTTATAAACTTGAAAAAGTTTATAATAAAGCATGCTCACCTCATTCTATTTTCTTAAATTTCAACTTTAAATTTACTGGCTATAGGTGCCATAAGGAAGGAAATGTCGATGCAGAATGACATCATCTTACTTAATCTTTAAGACCTGGTGAAGTGCACTAACTGGAATTTAACTGAAGCCTTGGCTCTGGGGACATAGAATCTTTTAAACTGCTATTTCAGTTTGTCTCTCAACAATGGTTGAAGAGATAGAATCCATCAGAGATGCAATCAACCTCCATGTTTGCTTCAGATTTAAAAAAACAAAAAGATATTTTTTAATGAACCATATAAATAAATCAGAGAATTTCAACTAAAAATAAAAATATACTTTAATAAATATGTTTATATACACATAAAATAGCTAAAATGATTATACTACTAATTTTATTAGTTCTTAGAAAAGAACAGTTAATACTCTTACAATTAGATCAATTTTGCATGTCTATAACTGGTAATCTGAGCAACTCTTTTGAAGATAACAATATGCAGTATTACAACCATTGTTAAATTCCTATCACGTTGTTTCAAAAGCCTATATTGTTATTGTTTTGGATTTTTTATTGTTCTTGTAGTTGTTTGTATGACTCTCTTTTTTTGTTTTTCTTTCCTATGTTTTTTCTCTTTAAAATAAAGAAAAACATACTTTAAGAAACTCAGGGGGGAGCCTTTTCCCATGAGTCAGCACCATTCTTGGACTGTGGGGGAAGAGAACAAGAAGTCACCAAGAAGCAAGCTTTCTCTGTGAAACAGTGCCTTGCACCAGTCGCTGAGGGGAGAGCCATAGGCCAGCCCCTTCAGGCACAAGGGCTGGGAAACAAGGAGAGCCAACTCCTTGCCCCCACCACTCCCGTCGTAAGTGACCGACTGATCCAAAGAAACACAGGCCGTGATGATAACTATTAAAGTAAAATAAAATTTAATGATGGTAGTGTTTAGTGTTTCACTGACTGCAGGTCTAAAGACAGTAGTCTGATCATCTATTCAGAGGATAACAATATGCAGTGTAGAATCTATGGGAGATCTCCTTCTGAGAGTGATAGCCATTGTTAATTTACTATTATCTTGTTCTGAAGCTCTGTATCATTTTCACTGTTTTGTTGGGTTGGGTTTTATTCTGTTTTGTTTTGTGGGATTTTATTATGTCTGATGGCTTGGGTAGCTATTTCAAAGATAGCAAGACATATTATGGTAGCCATTTTGTATTTATTATTGTCTTGTTTTGAAGTCCTTTATTGTATTCATTGTTTTGTTTGTATTGGTTCTATTCTGTTCTGTTTTGTCTGATTTTTACTATGTTTGAAGGTATCTGCAGCTATTTTGAAGACAACAAGAGGCATTATGGTAACCACTGTTGATTTTGTATTGTTTTGAAGTCCTGTATCACTTACACTGGTTTGTTTTCATTGGTTTTATTTTTTTTTACTTTGCTTGGTTTTATTCTCTTTAAAATACAAATAAACTAAAACCAAAAAAAAAAAAAAAAAAAAAAAAAAAAAAAAAAAAAAAAAAAAAAAAAAAAAAAAAAAAAAAAAAAAAAAAAGAATAAAGAAAAAAGAAACTCGGGAATGAAATGTATATTTAAGCCATAAGCCTTCAGATAGATATCTTATATGACTATTCACCATTATCAGTGACAAAAATTTCTCCTTGGCATTATATTCCTTACATCCATCCTCGCCTTTTAAAGATTGGTTTCAAAACATCAGCACAAGAAAGGGAAAAAATATGGATAAGAAGGAATAAAGACTCTCCATTCAGAACAATGCGTCTAGACTTTAGTAGATGCTCTAGGTCCTACAGTAGGGGTAAAATTTTGGTCTTAAAGTAGGGGTAAAATTTTGTAATTGAAACAAATTTACAATATACAAATACCTGAAAGCTTTTCTTGGACTTCTTGTGTTCATTTAAAAAAAATTTACTCCAATTTGAAGAAGATATAATTGTTCACAAATACCCCAGCAGGGAAGGAAAGATCTGGAATGGCCCCTGGCTGCTCCCTCAGAAAGGGTACCTGGTTTGGGATGATCTGCTGGTGCTGCAATTTAAGTTGAAATTCCAATTTTCTTGCTTCAATTTAACACCAAAAGTTGGCTGTTGAAGCTTTCCCCTCCCCTCTCTCTGTTTTGTTTTTGACTGCCTAATTTAAAAATTCTGTATATAGAATTTCACCAGCTCCATCCTTTCATTTTCTCTGATTTAACTGACAAGGACTAAGTACCATAGTGCTTTGAAGGGTTTCCTATTTTAATGGTAAAAATACATTTTTTTCACCAAAAAATTTTTTCTTTGATTCTGACAAGGCTCTAATCTTGCCTTTCTGACACCTGAGTCCTTGTGTCCTTTCCTTCCTGTTTCAGGAGGAAGCAAGTAAGTAATCCTGCCATGTTTCTTCTGAAAGTAGCCAAAAAAAAAAAAAAAAAAAAAGTAGCTTCAGGAGCTTGTGCTGAGTCACACTGCATGGATACTTTTTCTACACTTCCTCAGAACACTGAATTGAGGCAGAAAGCCTGAGGCTAACCCCTGAGAAGTAAGAACTGTGGGAGAAGGTAAGGTTGAAGGAAAATAACTTCTGCGCAAACATTCCAATCTTTCTTCCAGTGTAGAGTTTAAAAGCGTGGAGTCATTGGAGTGATTTTAGGGTTAGGTTGCAATTAGCTTATAGAAGATTTTTTGATTAGACTCACTGAATAACTCCTTTTTAATCTAAGTGGCAGGCATATACATGGGATTAAACAGGATGAAATTCTGAGCCTTCATGATCCATTTCTCTACTGCTATCAAAACTATTGCTACCTGGTTTGTTCTTTTGCAGAAGCCCCTAGAAACACATTTGCCTCTAAGCTCTGGGGCAGCTGTAGGAGTTGCACATTCCCATGTCCTTAGGTGCCCTGGGATGGGCAGCTTGGTATGTCCAGGGAAAGCTGCATTCCGCTGAATATAGAACCCACACCCAGACCGCACCTTCAGAGTCCTGTGAAGCTGGAAGGAAGCAGAGATGAGGTATAGAGAAGTGAAAAAGAGACCTCTCTTCTCCCCCAACAGGAGATAATCCAATGTCTTATCACTTTTTACTTCTGATGCAAGCAATATGGCACCTCCTGATCTCTGGTCTCCTTCAAGACCCTGTAAGGGGCTGAGAGCTATTTCTTCCTAGAGGAAGTCCTTGACACTGACTCCTACCCAACTCAGATTTCCTGACTAATCCTCAACTGGCTGATTTTTTTTTTTTTTTTTTTTGCCTTCTCATGTAGTTGGCTAATGCTCTGTTGCACCACTTACTCAAAGGTATCTCTTTAGATCGAAGGAGTCTTCCTTTAGACACCGGATTCCAGGAGCTTTGGAACATCTCTTTATCCTCCTGCCTAGCATTTAGTAGATGCACGATTGTTAACTGCATGAGCAAAAACTGTGGGAACCCACAAAACTATTCTGACTTCCTGAGTGCCCTAGTAAACTACATTTATGTTGCTTCAGATAGACCAAGCCCAACAGCTCTTAAAGTAAGAGAGGCTTTGAAGGGCTTGGGGGTCGGTTGAAGGAGGAAAACAATGATAGAAATCCTGTTCTGGTAAACAAAAGTATGACACTTTGAAAGAATCAACAAGTTAAAAACAAGACGGCAATTTCTCTTTTGCTACACAGGGAGTATTGTAAACCCAGGTCCAGTGTGGCTGCATTTTTATCACAGTGAGTAGTCACAAATCCAGTCGGGTCAGTTTCTGCAAGTATTTTTCTTCCATTCTGTGGAATACTTAAAGCCATAGCAATTCTAGTATATGATCTGTACCAGTCATTTTGACAGTTGCTGATTTTATTGTTTGTGTGTTGCTGAGGGCCTCACACATGCTTTGAAAGTTCTTCACTGCAAATACTGGACATTAAATTTATCAGCCTTCACCTTCTTCTTTTACATAGCTATCAATTACATGTATGCATACATACTAATGTATCATGTACATTACAAAATAATATGCATATAAATCAAGACAATGATATAAAAGTATAAATAGAAATTTCAATATTTCCTTCCCAAACCTGAATGAAACCTGTGGCATGCTTTGCCAGGGGCATGCTATCATTTGAAAACTGCTTTTAACAGGCGTGATTTCCCCACCCATGACTCAGTGATGTGGCCCAAATCTGAACTCTGTTCCTGGAACTCATGCTGTGGGGTCAGGGGGATATAACGTGACTACGAGCTGCTCATTATGTTGCCCGTGCCTCAGCTTACCTTCCTGACAGCACAACCTTATTTATCTCACAGAATTCTAGAGATTAATGGCTGATATACCTGACTGTAAGAGTTAAGTCTTTTGTTTTGTGTATTATATAATAATTCCTTCGAACCATTTCTGTTTTCCAGGAAAATCTTATTATTTAATCAATGTGTTGATTCTTCCATTAAGTTGGGATAATATTATCATCTTTGAATTGTGGAATTTTAGCAGCCGAAGAGATTTTAGAAGGGACCTCTATTCTAGTTTTTACCCAGTGACGCAAGGAGACTGAGTCATTAAGGCGATAGTAGATTCCTTGATGTGACTGATAATCCCTGTTGTTTGCAAAATTGACCTCTCCTCCTTTCCTCTAATTTGTTTACCCTCCTCTGAGTGCCCGCCTGCTTGAAGGCAAGCTATTCCCTGAGCTCACACCCCTCAGCTCCAAAGACTGTCCTGACTAGGCTGTTCAATTATGGGTTTTCTACCCTGCACCTTGCTAAGACTTTCACTTTAAAAAAAAAAAGCACACATTGCCAGGGATTTAGCTCAGAGGCATAAGCGCTTACCTGGCAAGTGCGAGATCATGAGTTCGATCCCTGGTACCAAAAAACTTCTATAAGTCTGGGCTTCATGTTAAGCAAAATGGTAAATGCTCTCATTGTTTGAGTCACTTTGAGTTGCATATTCTATTACTTTCAGCCCAATACATCCTCACTGATACACTTATCCAAAGGGATCGAGGGTAGCAGAAATAGAGCAACAATCCGGAACTTTAAAATAGCAAATATTGTGTGGCCTGGTTTTTACTTGCAAATAATGGCTTAAAGGAATTATTTGTCCTCCCCAGTAGGGTCGGTTTGTTTCTTTCCCTTCAAAAACTTTAGCTCCTAGGTACTGGGAAGGCTCTGAAAAAATGAAGTATTTGATTATAAGAATGTTCTCCTTTCTCACTTTTATTGATTGTTCAACTCTGATGACACAGATGGACTTCTTCTGAGAAGATGTATTTACTTTTTAATATTAAGTTTCTTATTCAGGGATATCCAGTTATGCTGTAACTTTCATCTATTGGCAAACATAATTTGTCTACTGAGGCCGAGACCAACAGTCCCTTGGTGAATTGGTGGCAAAATGCCTGAGTGTGGAAGCAGTTAACTGTGTTCAAACCCACGCTTCATCCATCGTCATTCCAGGCTGCTGCTGAATAGCTGGGACCCTCAGAAATAACTCAGAAGCTTCCAGAGGTAACACATGATATCAGATCACCCATAGACACCCACAGAAAATGGAAAAGCTTTGTCAACATCTTTAATGGTTTCAGTTGGTAAATTATTAACAGAATATATGTGGCATTCTCAGCATTTCACATACACTTACTTTCTGAATGGGAACACTGGAGAACAGTCTCTCCTGCCAGCTGCCAAGCTGCAGGTGCCTGTTCCCCTCCCACAACCCCTGCCATTGTGTTAGGAGCTTCCTTGCCTCATGAAAGGGCTTCTTCTGCCTTCATTGCTGAAGTCTCTTAGTTTTTGTTTAGTGTATGTTTATCCTTGTCTAGGCTCTGTCATGTGAATAGTTTCATTCCATTTGATTCTTCTTCTCCCAGCATGTGGTAAAAAGGTCACAATTAAAAGAAAAATAAACAAAACTTTGGATTTTAGTAAGGGCTCTGGCACTAACTAATTATCTTATTAACCTTGGATCAATCACTTAACTTCTTTCAGCCTGTCAATCAGGGATAGTCACACTATTTATGTTATCTGCGTCTCAGAGATGTTGTTAGAATCCAGTGACATAATCCTCATGGACAGGCTGTGAACATTACAGTTCTCACTATTGGGTGTTGTTTGTGTTGACATTTTTCCTTCATGGGAGGTTAACACACATCCACTCACATGTTCCAATTCTGAATGACTCAGTAGGCAGGAAGAACATGTTCACATGCCAATGAGTGGAATGACCTGCAGACACATTTGCTGGAAAACATAGTTGTTGTTTTCACACTCACAAACACTGGAGAAATGGATCTTGTTAATTTTTTTTACAGCTACATTTCCTGGCTTAGATCTAGCATTTGAGTAATTTCCACAGTATTATTTCAGGGGAGAAAGAGAAGGGTTCAGAGGGATGAGCAAGGGCAGGAGAGTCAGGCTATAGTTTACTAAGATTTTTGAAGCACATGGACTGTTACACTGTTAGTATTATATCTGTAGGGTGGGAAACACTATCCTAGACTAGCAAACGATAAAGTACGTGGGGGTAATACCATCACTAGCTTGACAAGCCTGGGGAAAACATGCAACTTCCCTAAATTTTGTTTATTAATTTAACAGAAATGAGAATGGTATGGACCTACCTCACAGGGTTGCTGTACTAACTGATATGATGCACAAAGTGACCAGCCCGTGCTGCTGCTGCTGTGTGTGAGTGTATGTGTGTGTACAAGTGTGTGAGGAGGTATCTTCTTGTCCACCACCCAGTTTCTGTTACACTAGCGTCCACAATTTCCTCTGATCCTTCATAGATCACCTGAAAAACACAATGCCTGCTGCAGAGCAATTAACCCTCAAGGTGCTTAGAATCTAGATAAGGATGCAGAACACAAGGAAGCGTATAGATGGGAAACAAAGATGCTAAGAACAGATTTTTACTGACGATAGGTGCTGAGAAGGTTATGAGTTGATTGAGACTTGAAAAAAAATATATGCTTCGTAGGCAGTGTGTCATGGAGAATGACTTTGTTTTGAACCCAGGAGAAAATTCCAGGTGTAGAAGCAATAAGAACAGTGCTATGCTGAAGGAGGTGGAAGAAAGCTATACTTTTAGAATGGCCAGGCAATGGGAACTGGCTAGATAGCAAGGTGGAGTCAGACATGCTTCACCGTCATTGACTCCAACACCAATAGGATCTACTCAGTCATTGCTCAGGAATTCTTGCTCCTTAAGGGAGCAGTTGCAATAAGCAATGCCTAGGGACACTCCATTAACTCCTCATAAACAGTGTGACTTGCTCTTTCTCTTCAGAGAGAATTACTTGTTGATCAAACTATCCAGGGATATTTTGGTGTGCCAGGCATTAAGAAAGATGAGGAAGCTACGTGTGGTGGCACACTCCTGTAATAGCAACACTTGCGAGGTTGAGGCAGGAGAATTGTTGCAAGTTCAAGACCAGCCTGGGCTACAATGTGAGTTCAAGGCCAGCCTGAACTGCATAGCAAGACCCCATCTCAAAAAAAAAAAAAAAAAAAAAAAAAAAAGATGAGAAATATCGAGACCATACGAGATACTAGGCCATTGCATTATGGGCAAATGCTAAAACATAAACATGCGAATAAATCTTCTAGGATAGCCACCCATTTTAAGAAAGAATAAAAACCACAATAAATAAATAGGAGATGGGGAGACATGCTCCATCATTGATACAGATGGAGTTGTTGTGGGGTTGGTGAGTGTGCAAAGCAATGTTTGGAAAACCTGAAATAATGATTTAGCTGTGCTTAGCCTAATGTGTAGAGGCACACTTAGTGCTGGAGGAGCAGCTGGCATGCAACAGTATTTCCTGTTTGTCTATCAGGTTGCCCATCATATTTTGATCTTGCTCCATCAAAGCAGTGATGATGTGTTTAGTGACTTTTTGCTTAATCTGCTTCCTCATTTTCTTTCTTTTTTCCTTTTTTTGCCTATGGCTCATGTGTCTCCACTTATCCCTCCTCAGTTACCCTCTTTAGTTGCTGACAATTCTTGTCCTGCAAAAGTTTTAGAATGTTCTAGTGGAGGTGAGGGAAGCTGGAGTTCCCTGCTTTTTTTGCTGAGTGTTATTGCAAAGAAAACCCTGACAGGTGAGTTGGCTACATCTGAAATTTAGAATTAGAACAGGGGAAAATATAAATGTGGATTCTAAAAAAAGATGATGCTAATCTTGGAAAATGAGGTTAAATTATAGCTATCTAGAGTTTTTGTGCCTCATAAACACACTGATAGAAACAGAGAGCTATGCATTTCTACTCAGCCAGCTGCCAAGTCTTTAGGAAGGTGAGGACACAAACACAATGAGGGTGACTATGGTGGCATCTCCTACAGCCTGAGTCCCCAAGAGCAGGGACCGTCTGCTCAGTACAGTGCTGGACCCACTGGAAATGTTCCCCTAGAGTCTGATGGTGTGAATAAACGATGGTGCTTTAAAAGGCTTCATGGATAAGAAGCAGCTTAAATCAGAGCCACAGTTGTCTGAGCTTAAATTCTAGGGTAAGCAGCGAATTATCGTGGCTCTGTATTGTCACTGGACTGATCACAGGTTTTGGTAATTTGGTGTTTTCTTTGGACGACACACTACTCTTTGAAGAATGAAACCAACAAGTACTTGTGCAGCTTTTCCTGAAGAAATATTTTGGTGGTTGCAAGGTCTTTTGTTCTTGAAGTTTTCTTTTTTCACCAGGTGTGGTGGCAAATGCCCATGATCCCAACATTCTGAGAGACTGAGGCAAGAAAATTGCAAGTTTGGGATGACCCTGGGTCATTTAGTGACTTAGCAAGATCCTGACAAAAAAGAAAAAAGAAAAAAAAAAGAAAAAGAAAAAAAAGAAAACTAAAGAATAAAAGACTGTAGCTCAGCGTAAAGGTCCTGGGTTTGATCCTCAGCACCAACACCCTGTAAGTTTTCTTCCCTTGCCTCTTGTCATTAATATTAGACTTAATTTTAAAATAGCTTTAGAAATAAGTGTTTAAATTTTATATATTAATTTTAGTATTTAATACGTAAGCATTCAAAATCCATACCTATTGATTTTCTAAATAAAATAAACATGGTATCTCATAGAAGTAAGCAGAAGAAAAAATTACATAGATGAAAATCCACATTGCAACTTTGTCATAATGGTGCCCTTGGATCTGTATTTTTACGAAGAAAGACCTGTTTGTTTTGTGGTCTAAGTAAGATACAAACTTTTTCTTTTTTTGGACAAAGGAAAAATCGTATTTTGTGTTTTTCAACCACATTTTTCTCCTTTCCAGCAATCAAAGAATAGAACAAAACAAAAACTCAGGGAACCAAAGCAACAACTATAATAGTAGCAACAATGAAAACAGTATACAAGAAGATTTAGGTAGGATGGCAAAAAAATTAGATCAGCAAGTGAGATTTTGGAATTTCACATGATTATGTAATTCTAGAAAATAGATGTTTTATGTGTTGTTACCAAAGGAAGTGGGAAACACTAGAAGAAAAAAGAAAAGAAAGAAAAACTCTGTGTCACAGTCAGTGTTTCCTAGCAGGACGCTATTAACATGTGGTAACAAGTAGGGGTACTAACCAGTTTCCAAATATACTGGAGTTCTGATAGGGACTTGAAAAAAGATTGAACCCTTGATTAATTGTACATTTTGTTTCCACTTCTAAAATTCCTAATGTTTTTACTTTTTTTGAAAGAGGTTTTCTTCCTGTTACAGTTTATAAATGTCTTCAAGTGTGGGTGTACAGCAAACCATTCCAAATTTACCCTCAAAGAGGCATTCTTTACTTTGGACTGTTCCGGTTTTCCATTTGACTTCTGCCTAAAAATCCTCAGCTCATTCTGTTCTTGTGTCTTTAGATTTACTTGGGTGAACAAAGGAATACTCATGACTTCAGTTGCTGTTGATGGCCTAGTTTTTATACCCATCACTGATATGTCCACGCTTCTCTAGTCCTGTGGGAAATGTGTACTTAGCATATTAAGCAAAACTGAATTCTTTCTCTGTAGCTATCATTTGCTAAATTTCTTAACCAATATTTGTGTGCCATTTATATACCTATTGTGCTAAGGTCTAGTGACACGATGGTGACTAAAGAGGCAGAGTCTTTGATCTCATGGGATTTTATAGCCTATGGTTAGCAAGGTATCAGTAAAACAGTCACACAAATACATAATGACTAACAGAGATAATGATCATAACAAAAACTAGTGATTCCTCCTTGTGTATAGTATAAATTATTACTCACTTAGTCTGATCAGTCAAAAATGACTTTCTAGCCTGTGTTTCCTTTTACTTTCATATCCACTCAATTACTAAGACTGGCTGAACGGTGGCACCCTCATTTTTAGAGTTGCAGTTCTTGCGGTGACGCCCCTCCCTTTTCTGACATTTGGGTTATCCCAATTGTGTCCTCTGAGATTTCAGCACATGGCTGCCATGTTAAAATTTTTAAGTGTTAATTTTTAGCACATCACTTCCCACTCTAAGATTCTACAGTGCCCACTGAATCAAATGCAACCAGATTACTTTGCCTAATCCTTTCTGGTGCAGGAAATCAAGCAGCAGCCCTTTATTCAACTTTGCACATGCTGTTCTCCATGGCCAGAGTGCTGCCATCTTTCCTATGTGCCCTGCATGCTCTGTGCTTTGGCGGCTTTCAAACAGTGAAAGCCTTGAAGAGAAGGGGGTCATGGGGAAGAACGGGGGAAGTATAGAGCAACAAGAGATGGGCTTGGCTCTCAGTACTCTGTATTGGATTTCCATGTAAGTTTTCATTTGAAAAAAGAGGTTGAAGGCAAAAACCCCTTGAAAAATCTATGTCTTATTAAAGTTTCCAATTAAGATTCACTGCCTCTTAGCACCCCCTTCTTTCACATTGACTTTGTTCCCCCATCTACAGTCTCTGGAGTTGTGTAACAGTACCCCTATATGAGATGCACTTGCTTAGCTACTGCCTTGTATGCTACTCTTAATAAATTTGCTTTCTCAAGCTTTGTTTTTTTATTTTTTTGCATTCCCTAAAGTGCTTTACCTTTGCACAAATGAATTAATAAACTGATGAACATATGAACACTCTGTGGTTCTTCCAACCGGTGGAAAATTCCTGTTTATGAAGTTGTGCTTTAAATCTATCCTTCTCCATTTCAATGATGAACTAAATATATGTCGTTATATCAAAAATGACATTTTACTTCAGTTTCCCTGCCATATGAAAATGAGTCCACATAGATGATCAGTTGTCTTACTTTCTCATCGCTAGGACACAATCCCTGACACAACTGTAAGGAGGAATGGTCAATTTAGTTCATAGCTTGTAGAGGTTTCAGTCCATAGTGACTAGCTACAAGACAGGGTGGCATGGCAGAGGAGAAAGTGCTCATGAGAGTGCAGCAGGAAGCAGAGTACTCAAGGAAGAGGGAGGGAGATAGACCCTGCTGGGCCATGCCCTAGTGACCACCTCCTCCAACCAGGCTTTACCTCCCAACATCACATTTAGCCATAAACTAATCGGGGGGCTAATCCACTGCAGAGTATCACACCCCTATGAGCCAGTCAACTTCCAAAAGCCCCACCTATGAATTCACAAGGTTTTGGGAGGACATCTAGATGTAAACCATAACGCCAATATATCAGGGAGAGGACTGGGGAGAAGTAATAAGCATGTTCTCTCATTCACTAGGCTTGATCTGCTATCTTTTCTGTCCTCTTCCTTCCCCCAAAGTTTACATTTGCTAATCTGTAACATGGAGGCTCAAACTGTGTATCTCACATCTCTTAGGGCAGAATGGAATTCTCTTTTAGGACCAAGGTCTACTTTGTTAAGTTGGAGTAATGTGAATTTAATTGGTTCACAAATACTGTTAGCACTTACTATTCAAGCCTGTCCCTGAATTATAACAGGACATTGATTTATCCCAAATTCCCAACTGGGAACAAAGAACAAAGAGAACAAGTCCTTGCAGTGGTTTCTCCACTGAGCCCAAAAAAACCACATCTGATAAGCTATGTAATTTGCTATAGCAATTTGTGCCAAAAATAAAGGCACACTTCTGCAGAGTCTTACATTTCTAAGAAAAACCAAACTCCGCCCCATGCTAATCTAGCTCCTTTTCTTTCTTTTTTGAACGATGTTTATGGATGCAAAATACTAGGATGCATATAAGTTCTCATATCGTTGACATTCCTGGGCCAAAATGACTGTCATCCTCTGGACTTTCAGTCCTCTCCACTATTGCATTGAAACCTGAAGAGTGAGCAAAGGCAACAGCACTGGTCTGTTTTACAACGCCCCAATAACGTGATGCCTTTAACAGCACAGCAGATCTTTGGCTCAGAGCCCTGGTTAAAGGAAGAGAGGCACAGAATCTTCGAAGTCATCAATTTTAATGAGCACAGCAACTATTCCAGTAAACTAGATTCCTTTATTTTTGTTTGCTTGACAAAGAAACTTGATACATCCAAGATATTTATTCCTTTTTGGTTCAGCACTAGGACAGGAACTTGCTTTTTCACCAACAGTACTAGGCCCCCAATGGTGATAAAAATTCCTGTTGCAGTTTTTTGCAGGTAAAGAATAGAGGAGATTACAAAGGGGAAACACATACACACATGCACATCAACAAAGGAAAAAACTGAACAAACATTTGAAAAATCTAGTCTTTTCTAACTTTTTGAGTCAGAGAAATTGTTAATGTCCCCCTTCAAGGCTGGTTTGGCAAGGTTTCTTATAACTTGGACAACTTTGTAGAAGATACAACAGAAATAAGAAACTCCATTTACATTTTCCAAGGCAAGGGATATTCAGTGGTGTGTGTGTGTGTGTGTGTGCATGTGTGCATGTGTGTATGTGTGTGTGTGTGTGTGTGTATGTGTGTATAGACAGAGAGAGAGAGAGAGAGAGAGAGAGAGGGAGGGAGGAAGACAGAGAGGGATCAACAGACAGACAAAGAATCAGAAGTAGATGAACATTTGACTACCTTATAAATAAAATTGAAAATTAAAAATTTTCACTGAAATATTTCTGAATATTCTGGGAAGGTCACTGTAGAGTTAATAATTTCTAAAGTTTGTGGTGAAATAAACAGAGTCAAGTTGGTTGAGATGTTTGTGTATGAGAGAGAACAACAACCTGGCCTTTACTTATAATCTTTCCATCTTTGTGCAAGCTCAGCGACCTCTTATTTCAGCTCCAAAGGCAAGAGGCAGGCATGTGTTTTTAACTCCATAATGAGGACAACTTCTAGAATCAACAAAGTTGAAAGTTCTTGTCTCAGTCACCAGGTTACCTTGCTTAATGTGAGGCGTTGCTAGCATAGGGCAAGCTGTGCTATTTTTTTTTAATGTATGTTTAATAAAAAAAATTCTCTCTCTATTTTCTATTAAAAATTTCTTAAGTGGAGAAAATTAGAAAAGTAAAGAAAAAGAAAAAACAAACCTAAAAAAATTCTTATGAATGGCAAGGTAGTGACAGGGCATCTATTCAAGTGGCTCTGAAATTCCAATTTTTAAAGTGCTATAAAAATATCATTATTAATAATGACTGACTGCATTTTCAGAGCCAAGATGTTTCAAGGCTACTAAGTAAGAGCTGAGTGTAAAAGTGAGGGATGCTAAAATGGCTTCATGGATCCCACTTTGTTTCTCCATTGATTTTTAAGTAACATGTGAGCACCGTCAAATTGATGATTTTCATTTTGAATGAGTTTGGCCTCTGTCATGGGAAGCCTTCTATCTTTTCCTGACTGTCACTGTTCAATTCATCTTCATCAAGTCTGCAGCGGGAAGATTCAGATCTTATTACTCTTTGTCTAACAGTTTTATGGTTTACAGGAAATCGGGATGCAGCAAAATTAGAGAAGAATTTAGTCAAGGTTTTTTTTTTTTTTTTTTTGTAGAACTGCTCCATAGGAGAAAACCATGGGCCTCACAGAGCAAAAACATTTGTATTGTTGCATCACAGTTTAGGAAAGAGTTGGGACTAGAAAGCAGTACTCCCTGGAAGCAATATTTTTTGTTTACATTTTGTGTCTTTCAGACTCCTGAAAAATATTAGCTCTTGTTCTGGGTAAATCTCATACTTTTGTACCTGATGTTGTTATGTACCTAAGCACTCTGCTTTTTACAGATGAGGAATTGAATGCCAAAGTAAAACACAGGAGTGGTTGTTAGTGACCTGATGAGGCTAAAGTGTGATCAACAGATACCACGAATTCTTTTTGTACCCTATTTTCAATCACTACCAAGACTAGGGAAAATAACAAGTATGGTTTTCAAAACTGCAAATGAAACATGCTTGAAAAAAATTTTTTAAAAAAATTGCACAGTTTAGGTAAGGGACAATGTCCAAGTTAGAGGACTTCTTTAAAGACTCCAGAAATACCATCAACACCCAGAAAACCTACTATTTACCCAACAGAAATCGCCTTTCTGCCAGTTCACACTGTTACCTCTCAACCTCCTGCTTTTACCAGCCAGAGTGGCTGCACTCTCTCTGAAGAGCCACTTTTTCTCGCAGTCCTACAGGATGACACCAGCTTAGCCTCTCCACAGTGTGCCAAAAGTGGAGAAAGGGAGAGTTTAAGCAACTGTCAACCAGAAAATCTTGGGTTTGTTTATTTTTTTTTTAAAAAGGAGACTCACCAACTTAGCCAAGATATTTTGTCTAAGTTACAGACTGTCATTCTTTACAATCATTCTTCTTTTTCTTTCTGAATCTTGCATCTTCACTAAGGATAGATAATCTTTGGCATTGTTCTCATCGGCTTGACTTGGCTTGACTTTTTGTCTCTTGGGGTCCTGCTAACTCTCTAAACTTTCAACTCCTCAATCTAATGCTGGCTTACCCAGGAAAGAATAAAAGCAAGTTGAACAATAAAATTCAAGCTCTAGCTTCCATTGTGACTCAAGAACAGAAAATGTTTTTAATGGCCAACAGCACATAGGGGCCACCAATCGCCAAGAATTTAGTATTTCTCAATGAGAGCACCAAATAAACACTCTTTTGCCCAACTCCTTTACTAACTAGAGTTTGAAAAGCTTTTCAAAGATAGTTAGCTGATTGAATCTTCACTTAGATTTGAGTATTTTGCAAACTCTTTCATAAAATTAAATAGGCTCAAGCACTTTTTCTTCTTCCTTTTCTTCTTCACGCCTGCCTCTTGCCGCTTGCTCTTTCTTTAGCAGCCCTGATGCCATGCCAACTTCTCCTTGCGCGATCAGCTCACTGTGATCTATGAATACTCCCACCTCAGGAATTCAAAGCCTGTGTTAAGAAGTCCTTTTATTTCTTTGAGTTCAGACTATTTGTTTTTGTTTTGGGAAAGCCCTTGTGGCTTATAGCTTAGACCATTTTTTTTTTCAGTGCTGGATATTGAACCCAGGAGTCCACAAAATTTTTATTTTTGGAACTATGTGGGATAAACTAGACCATTTTGGAAAAGACTTTTGCTGTCTCATTGTCAGAATGGTTTACTAGTGTGTCCCTACAGTGTGAAGTATGATTTAGGTTTTCACAGTAAGTTCAGAGGATTTTTTTCCTCTGATGTTACTAATGTAGTATGCAAGTTGTTGAAATAGTCTTATAAATTCTACGAATAGAATAATTGATTTGAGGAGCTCACATAAATATTAATATTAACAAAGCCCTGTACTTAACCTCACAAGAGAGAACTTCATTTTCCTTCATGGACAGATATCACATCAGAAACTCATGTGCAATGAGGGACCTAAGTTCTTAGACTCGATCTGCTGGCATTTAGCTAGAATATTTAGGGTATACATTAAAATTTTAAAAATTATTCTTGTCTATGATAGGATTAACAGTTTGAATAATTCGGAACTTCACAATTTTATATGCTTTATTCAAATAGGGAACTAAATGAGGGAAAAGAACTGCATTGCTGAAAGCTGTCTGGGTGCCAGGCTCTCTATACCTTGGCCCCACAGCCCTTTGGAGAAGGCATCCTTAATCCCCATTTCACAGGTGAGGAAACAGAGACTCCGGATTTAGGTGACCTGATCAATGTTAAAAATACAACAAGAAGCAGCACTGGAAAGATCTTTGTCTCTAAATCCATTCTCTTTTCCCTTGCAACTTGTTGCTCTGCTGGGTGAAGAGGCTATTTGGGATCCACCACTACTGCCTACCTAGACACGTAATTTCTACAGAGTGGCATCTCTTCCAATGGTCTGCCAGCCAGAAATGAGGAGGTCTGTTGCCTTTGCTAATCCATCCCTTTAGGGATTTTGAGGATGACCAGTGTTCCTTGTCACCGTGTTTTCCAAGGGAGACGGAAAGCATAGTGAGGCCACTCCAAAGTTTCAGATAATGGCCAAGTATTGAGGTGAGGGTAAGATCAACAAATATTAACAGTGTTATAGTAGGTGTAGTAAATAAACATGAATTTAGCCTGAGCTTTTCTATGGTAGTCTGTTTGTGGGCTTTCTATAGTCCCTTGGGAGGTAGAAAACCTCACTTAACAAGATCAGAACAAGTTCGTGATAAAATAACAGTTGTCTTGGCCCCATATGCACCGATAAATTAGAAAGACTTATTTTCTGGGATATATGCTCCTCCTTCAGAACATTTGCCTCTCTGGAAATTCCTTTTTCTTTGGGCGTCTTGGACCTTTACATGCTCTCACCTTTCCCCTCACCATAATCTGCTCTGGTAGGCTATTATTTGGATAGGATCTTATCAATACTTTCACCACTTGCAGCAATGACTCTAACGGTGGAATTTCAGGAATCAGGGTAGGCCGGTGAGGATGAGATCCAGGACCGGAGAGGTTTCTTAGCACCCTCTAATATATGGGACACAGGTGATCATTCTTTCATGGACGGATGGGAAAAGTGTGAGGAACTGTGTTTTTCTACTGGTGTAAATTAGGCACACATATCATTCTTTCTCTTTCCTTCTTTCAGCTCTCCCTGCCTTCCTTCTTTCTTCCCTTCTTCCCCCTCCCTCTTTTACTCTCTCCTTCTTTTTACATTTTTCTACACTTTTATTCTAACCATATTTCTAGAACATTACTACTTTTTTTTTTTGGTAGATTATGAACCAGGATCTTCTTCTTTGCTTTGTCCTTTCCATCAAGCATGGGCTCTAACAACAACTTGACTTGAACAAGCCTAGATTGTTTCCTATGCTAGAAGTCAACTTTTTTTTTTTTAAACTGTAAATTCACTGAATCTGAAATACAGGTATTGTGAAGTTAACCAAAGAGGGTATATAGAGCAAGGGAGATTGAGAAAGGTTGAAGACTATCCAAGAACAGGAGTCTACAAGGACATACAGATAGCAGGGCCAACTTTCTGGGAGTTCACAGTTGAGTAGTCACCCAGGCCCCTGGACTTAGAGGGCCCTTTACTCAATTTGATTCCATACTGCTGCTCTCTTGAAATTCCTAATGCTTTTTGAACAAGGGAACCACATTTTCATTTTGCTCTGATCCTGGGAATTAAGTGACTAGTCTTGGCTGTTCATAAAATGATAAGAGTCACCAGGGCCAAGATCAGAGAAACTGCACACAGCTGTTACCCAAAAAAGGTGGGCAAAAAGCCAGCATTCACTGTAAGTGGAACTTGCTGTGCCTGGCTGGTGTGTGAGCTGCATGTGCTACATAGGGCAGATTTCCCTGAGCAGTGATGGGACAAGTGGTCAGGGGAAAATCTTCAAGGAAATAAATAGGGCCTTTTTCCCTCTGAGAAAACAGGAGAGAATGAGGGGAAAGACTCGTAAGATCAGAAGACTGGGATCATTTCAGCAAGACCAAGGAGACATCTGGAAATGCAGAGAAGTGGCTGATGTACTTAAAAGGAACTTTTAAGTATTTCTGATCTGTGTCCCCAAATGGTCCCCATCAGAATGCTGGATTAGTCAGCCTGGACGCCTTACATGGGGACAAATACTATAACAAAGGTTGCAGAAGGCATTAAAAGTTAACAAGAGCACACTCTGGTTCCTGAGCGTACTAGATAAAAAGGGGCTTGGTAATTATATGCCAAGGGAAATAACTAGGCCAACACTTGGATTACTTCACTTTTGGATAACTTTTTCAGGATTGTTGTTGTTATCTCCATTTGATTCTCCATATTATCTTAAAATGGAAGGACATGTGTGCTTATTCTGTATAAAAGGGAAGGGAGGAGGTGGGTGAACCACACTGTGGGTTGCAGTCTGCCCTGGGAGCGGGGGGAGCTTACCTTGGAGGGAAATGAATCATAAATGTCGAGTGGGAGAGGATGGCTTTCTTTTTTTAAGGTTAAATATCCAGAGCTTTTCAGAGGTTAAGAAGGTGCCCTGAAATGGCAAAGTGACTCCAAAGCAGTTGCTGACAGTAATTGGGAGGTTCCGACACAGCTGTGGATAAAGAAGAGGAAATTAGGCTGGGTGGAGCATTCATAAGGTTCTGGAGGAAACTCCAAACTTGTTCAAGAAGAGTCTTTACCTCAGTCTCCAAGAGATGTTAAGCATTCATGATAGCACTGTGTTTTCCCAACCAAATGCAAACATGCACTTCTGAATGATTTGGAACTGTTCGATGGCTGTGTAAGAAGCATACATGTGAGGAAAACTATGGCATCATCATGGGTTTGTGCACTGACTTCTTACAGATAGATGATTCGCCTTTAGAAAGAATAAAGAACCCAACAAGGCTAAGCAAACTCTTTGATCCCTACTATTCCAACAGTTCCTCTGGGCCAAATACCACTATTGCTGTGTCTAGGACTAGCAAGGGAAGTGGAGGACTTGGAGGATGTGTGGAACTCTTTGTTCTACTTTGTGCATATGGTCATGACTATGGAAGAGAAAGGAGAAAAGAGGGTAATGGCTGGTTACATAGAAAGCATCTTCTGGATCATGACAAGGGAGTCAGGAAGATGTCCTACTGAAAATGGAAAAGTGCACTGGATCAAAGTGGAGAGCAAGCATAAATACACAAGGGGAAGGGAGAAAAATCAAGACTATGAAGTAGGTAAGAGGAGCAAGAAGCATGACAGAAATAATGTGTGGAGTAAGGTGGTCTCCAGTAAATATCATTCTTTCATTCATTCCACAAATAACAAATTTTTACTAAGAATAATATTTATGACCTTAGGAAACTATAGATATCAATACAATGGCCAGTAACAAAATGAAATCACAGTTTTTAAGCAAAGAGTCCACAATGTTGTAGAGAGCACTAAAACTTAATGTGATAAAATTCAGTCTAGAAAGTATCAAGTGAAAGACGTACTTTATGCAAATCTTATCCAGAAGACAAGAAAATAGAATAGTGCTATGTATAACTAAGATGTACATCTTGATGGAAACAAAATAAATGAGAAATTAATTATATGGTTATGATTATTTATTTCAGACTACTCAGCAAGAGCCAAGATATGATAATTATATTTTTGGTGTTAAATCTTATTATGAAGTAGTCTTTTTACAACTGGGAGAAATGACTGCCTTTTAGAAAGTTAACATTGCTAAAATTATAGTATTTGGTAAATGCTTAACTTTTATGTTGACTTATTTAATCTCTAAAAAAAGAAAGAGAAAGCAAGAAAGGTAAATGTCAATAAGGAAATTCTAAGAGGGTAATAATGTGAGAGTAAGAAGAATCTTGGAGTTTAAACTATTATGAAAGGCATATAGGTGTCCTTGGTCACTGTCTCTCAAAATGAGGACCCTGAACAGGGTGGGCACACAAATTGTTATTGGTCTGCAACAGGATGTGAATTAACTGTTATATGCTTTCATGGTGACTTTTTTTTTATTACTACAACATTTTAATTTTATCTCACAAAATTAAAACTAATCCCTCACAACAGGAACCTTGAGAAACACCATCCTAGTTCATGCTAAAATAGAATTCAAAAAGTTTGTTGTTCTTTGTCCTGAAAATGTATGCAGGTTTATAGGAAAAGAAAATCTGAAGGGAAAATTTGAGAGAAAATGTTGAGTACATACTTGAGAATTATTCCAATGGACCCAATGAGGAAAGCCATCTCAAAAGTAGTGTGATTCAAATTGAAGCTGTCTTGATGATGAGAGGGTGAAACCCTTTTATGTATTATCCACTTTTCTTGAGATATCTTATTTAATGTTTACCTTAAGTGATGTTATTCTAGTTTCAGGGAAGGTGGAGCATCACTAAGTTTCAGTGATTTTAGAGAATTGAACTGTGGCTTCCAAAAAGACATGTCAGTAACCCAGTCTGTAGAACCTGGTAATATTACTATTTGTGACACAAATATGTACGTTATAGGTTGTGAAAAGAAACTTCTAAATGGGTGCTAAAGGCCTTCCCACATGATTTGTAAGATAGATAGGCACAAGGAGAAAGAGATGGTGTGTAGAGAAGAGAAGGCGCAGTGTGACCACAGAAGAAGACTGAGATGATGAAGCCATGAGCCAAGAAATGTCCACAGCTGCCTGGAAATGGGAAGATGCAAAGAACAGATTTTCCAGTAGACCCTTCAGAGGAGCATGGTCCTGCTCACACCTTGATTTCAGACTTCTGGTCTCTAGAAAGGTGACAGATTAAAATCGTATTGTTTTAAACCATCCAGTTTGTAGTCATCTGAGGAAATGAATCCAGTGACCTAATGTAAATGCTAGAAAAGCAAACCCGGTAGTTAACTTTAGGTCTGATTTCTAAGCCTTGGACTGTGACCCATCACATAGACTTCTCAATGCTTGGATCAAGATTAGGAATACGTTGAGGGTTAGGGAAAGCACAGAGAACCAATGAGTGTGTGGTGTAGACTCGAAGCCTAAATTTGAATCCTGCTTCCTCCATACACTTTGTCTTCTGAGTCTCAGTTCCTTCAATCGTAAACTAAGTGTCATAAATCAAACTGACTTGGTAATTGTGCAGATGCAGTAAGATGCCATGTGTGTAAACTTGCTCCACAAATTGTAGACACTATTCAAACAGTAAACACTAGCCTAATTTCCCCCCCAAAACAATGCATGAAGATGCTTGCAGTAAGCTATCTGAGCACCCAGTGCCATATTGGCGACATCGTTAGATACCCATGCTTGCTGCAGTTGCAGTGCCACCTTTGTGTCAGAGCAGACTCCAGAATGAACAGCTCCGTCTCTCCAGCTTCGCAGTCCTAAAATCATGTGCCTGCTGGAGCAACAAGAAGCCTGTGAACCTGTTGAGCAATTTCTGTTTGAAAGAAAACCCCAGAAGCTGTGATGCCAAAACAACATAGTTGTTTTTAGCAGTTTTTTTTTTCCAGCATTCAGATGGACAATACTAAATAACTCTATTCAACAGTCCAGTTCATTTTAACTTGTTTGCTTATACCCAGTCTTGTTCCAGAAAGGATTTAAGGTGGATTACTTATTAATACCACACAAGATAAAATAAAGTGAAAAATAAGTGGGTGAGGAAAGTAGGACAACAGGAAAATGAGACTCAGAAAAATAAATAGTGCCAGGGGTGGGTTAGACTCATTGTGATCTGTAAGCTCCTCTGTGCTTGCCAGGGCTGACTTAGAGTGTGTCTCTAAACTTGCTTGCTGTTCACACCAAAAGGAGGATAAGTCACGGTCCTCAACAGTATCTTCTTTTTGAGGTAACTTATGTGTGCCCTGAGCACTGGGGGTGGGTGATGATCTTGACATAGAGATTTGGACACTGAAAGTGACAAAAGTCTTTTCAGGCTAATTAAAAAAAATTCCTTAAAAATATTAGTGAAATTTTTCTTTGAGAAACATAACTTTCTTATGTGTTGCCTAATACACTAGCCACAAATTTCTATTTACAGAACTGATGATCAACCTATTGCACAAGATGATTAACTATAGAACAGGTAAGCAAAAGGTCACGTCTACCCAAAGGGGTGACTTAGTCTCAGAGCCATTTATCTTTTGTCCTTTTTGACACTAATCATGGCAAGCTTGATCGGCAGCTACTTTCCATTCATGGCAGATAAGTCAGTGTCTTCTTACAAGAAAATGTCTATTTTTCTGTTCTTCAGATCAGAGGTCAATACATCTGGTTTATGGAAAAGTGTCATTAAGTTATTCAGATTCAAATTAAAAGGAAGAGAGAGGTCAGAGAACACGTCTCTGTTTTTATACCACTGAAATCACTAACTGAATACTAATTCACTTAACTTTTGAGTGTGAATTTTGCAGTTAATTGATTGTCAGAAGCCCTTAATGGTGTTGGGATGCTTAAAATAAAAAGTCCTACATGGGCTGTATTAAATTATTTTAGACAAAAATTGATAGGGAAGTAACTATGATCCTCAAATTCCATGAGACTTGAATGAAATGTACATCTGCTCTCTGGCATAGGTTGACAAATTTTTTCTGTAAGGGGTCAGATAGCAAAAATTTTGGATACTGGAGGCCCTATGTTGTCTATTATAGCTGTTCAACTCTGTCTTGGTAATGTAATGTATATGAGAGGATGAGTTATCAGCTAATGAATATAGCTGGATTCCAATAAAACTGTGTTTTACAAAAATAAATGGCGAGTTTGGCCCTTAAGGTACAATTTTCCCATCTCTACTCTATGAAGTTAAAAGTTCTTATTTAAAGTTTCACTATGTTCAAAACTGTATTCTGAACAATGGCCGCACCAACAAACAAACCCAGTCTGGGAACTAGCACCATGCATGAGCTGCAGCTGAACTGGGAACAGCCAGACCCCAGCCCCTTCTGGCACAAGGGCTGGGAACAAGAAGAGCCAATTCCTCCCCACCCCCAAGCGACTGGCTTATCCGGAGAAACACAGGTTGTGATGACAGCTATCAAGGTGAAATGCAATTGGATGCCTGTGGTGCTCTGGTGTTTCACTAACGTTGCAGGTCTAGAGCCAGTGGTCTGATCATAGGTTCAGAGAATATCGCTAAGCAGTGTGTCATCTAGGTGGGATCTCCTTCTGAGGGTTGTAGCCAATGTTGATTCCCTATGGTCTTCTTTTGAGGTCCTATATCATTTCCACTGTTTTGTTGGGTTGGGTTTTATTCTCTTTTCTTTTGTTTGATTATGTTAAATGTGATGGCAGGAGAAGCTGTTTCAAGGATAGCAAGACATATTATGGTAGCAATTTTGGATTTACTATTGGCTTGTTTTGAAATCCTTTATTGCATTCATTGTTTTGCTTTTGTTACTTCTATTTTAATTCTGTTCTGTTTGATTTTTACTATGTCTGAAGTTATCTGCAGCTATTTTGAAGACATCAAAAGGCATTATGGTAACTACTTTTGATTTCATAATGTTTTGAAGTCTCTTACACTAGTTTGTTTTGATTGGTTTTATTCTGTTTTATCCTCTTTAAAATAAAAAAAAATATTGTGAGAGAAAGTTTGATTACAGCATACCTGTCTCAGAATAAGCTCTTTTAGGCAAGAAGATCTTATTTTTTCGAAACAGATATTTCCACTTCCATACCAGTTACCCAAAGCAGAGGACTGTGCATCTTATCAAGAATACAGAAGAAATTATATTCTTGGCTCCCTTGATATAGCCCCAAGCTGCATGCATGAGCAGCCTTGCTACTTGTTGAAGTCTGGGTGAAACAGAGAAAATACATAATGATAACCATTCATTACTTTAGGTTTTTAAATTTTTAGTCTTCTACCAAGTTATATTGCTAAAAACATTTATACATGTACCTTCCCTTCCCTGGAAGTATTCTCACAAAATTGTGGTTTGACAACTCTGTTTCATTAAGCATTATTTTGTTAAAAGTGACTACTTAGGTGACATACTGACTCCCATGTAAAATTGCTGCTTGAAACACTTCCATTAGATTATCTGATGTCCTTATTGTAGAACTCTTTATACAGAGTCTGGGGGTATAGCTCAGTGACACAGTGACTGTCTGGAAAGTGTGGGGTTGTGAGTTCAATTTCTGGTACCAAAAAAAAAAAAAAGAAAAGAAAAGAAAAAAGAGCTTTGTATGATCTTTATTGGAGTTCAGTGGGATATCAGTTAGCCATCTTTTCTTATTAACCAGAGAGTGCAATGTAATGCCTCTAATGCTACCCTCTCATCTTTTTTTTCCCCTCTGTTTCCTAAAAGTGAAGCTAAATATATGTTCAACTCCACAGATTATATTCAGTTTACATTTTCTTTCCCAACTGTCTCTTTAATTCTTGTACTTTTTGTTTTTTCCGGTTATTCAGGATCTCATTGCACTTCTATCTTAATATAAAATACCATACGGGTATATAAATAATGAAATTGGGGTTTGTTGAAAATGTTAAAGACCACAGAAAGATATTTTCATTGGTGTTTGAAACCAGAAGAACAAGGAAGTGATTGCCAAGCTGCCTGGGGCAGATGGTGTAAATGATAACAGATAACAGAACTATTAAATTCATATTTCGCTTTCAAGTTCTGCAGCAAGGAAAAGTGGTCTGCAAACTGAAATGATAAGAACAAATAATACTTCAAAAGTTTTTGTGTGTGCATGTTTTGTGTTTTGGGGGTCTTTTTTTAACACCTCGTCTTACATATTTTCATCCTGCAGGGTAGTCATTGTAGTTATTATTATCCTATTTTGCTGGAGAGGAAATTGTGACTCAGCGTTAAGTGACTTATCCACACACACAAACAATACAAACAGGGAGTTGAATGCAACTCTAAGAGTTCAACAAAGCCTGACTTCTTTAAATGAATTCTAGTAGCCAGCACTGACTGCCAGTTATATCCCACAACTGGAGTGTAAGGCAAATAGTAGATGTTCAAAATATTCTCTTTGAATGAGTAAATGTGAACAAAGGATTAACCTCAGAGGTCAATTCCAGTGACCAACACAGATGAGTGAGTAGTGGAAAAGTTGGTTCATCGTTTAAAAAGAAAGATGGATTCCCTAATCCACAATCAGGTCAGTTATTCTCAGATGGCAACAGAAAAAGGTCAAGAATAGATGTTTAAGCTAATGGGTTGTGAGTATTAATGAAGGAATTTGATGTATATAAGGTGTGAACATTCACAAGGACTTAAGTGAGTTAAGAGTTAAGTTATGCTGGCCTAATTTATTTTCTTTTGAAATAATGCTACTTTATGAGACCAGAGAATCAACTGGAAAGACTTAATTTTTACAATAATATCATAAATATAGCCCCTGATTGTTCAACACTTGCTGTGCTCTATTCAACAGTTGGATCCTATTTGCCTTATTTTGCTTACACTACAACAGTCCTAGTAGATAAGTACTATGCTTATCTCCCTTTTAAAAGGTAAGAAACAGAGGATCAATGTGATCAAGTCATTTAGGCAAATAGCTAATCTGGAATTGAAGCCAATCTTGCCTGCCTCAAAGCTATTGATGGTAACTAGTACACCATAATATGTTGACACACAACCAGGCTCATATGGTTTTTGTAGCTAAGGTAAACTATACAAGTTGGGTCACAATACCTTAAGATAGTCACAACAGATTGTAAACAAACCTAAAGAATGTTGATTAATATTTTGGTTTTAATCTTGGCATTTGAATCAAGGAATTGACTAAAGACACAAACAACACATTTATCATCTTCATGGTTTGCAAAAATGGAGAAGAAAACCAATCATATTGCTGCTATTATCATTTGCATATTATTTGCTAATTTATGGAATGCTTTCACCTACATTCTCACATTTGAATCTCACAACCCTCTGGAGAAGACTTATGGGTAGGCTTCAGTCCCTGTATGGTTTTCTTTTTTGCAGTTTTTGTTTTTTGTTTTTTCACAATGAGTAGAACTGAGGCTCAGCAAATCAGGTGAACCAGTGAGAGTCATACAGTGAAGAATCTAAAGACTTCAGTTTTCTCTCATTCTGCAGTTGATCTGGAGTTAAGATTAAAAAGCAATATCAAGACTTCAATTGAAAGATCAAAATCAGTAAGATGAAATATGAAGATGATGAACATAAAAGTCTGATATTGAAGAAAAAAGTATATTTATTAAATATTTAATATGAACTAAAATTGCATCATCATTACAATTAATGTTAACGTAACCATGGGCTGGATAACTGGAAGCATGCTTGCACTACAGTCAGTCGTACTCCTTCTGAATACAGCACTGTTCAAAGCATACATGCAACTCATATTCCCTAAGCCCAGCATTTAGTAAGCACTAAACAGACAGGTAAGAGAGTACTTAGAGGCAAGTAACAGCTGCAGAGATCATTAGCTGCATGTCATAGCAAAAGATAATGAAGATATAAATGGAAATTTAAAATTTCTTCCAAAATATAAAAGTTGTCACTTGGAAGAGGAAAAATATTTTATCTCCATTGAGCTAGGGTGAACAGGTACACATATGAAAATCAGATTTTAAATTGATATAAAGTCCAACTCCATCTAAGGAGTTCCCACTAGAACGAGTCTTGTTGTGAAGCTTTAATGCCCCATGATGGGGAGAATTTCATCAGAGGCTGTATGGTCTTTCTGTCCTAGAAGTCAGTCAAAAAGTGAAACTAGAATGAGTTACCATGGTTGATACAACATAATATGTGAAGTTTAAAAATATATTCCAAGAGAGCAAGAATGATTCTGATTTTGATTTTTATTTATCTCCAAGAACTGCTTGTAATAGAGTGGATGCTCAAAAATCATTTATTAAATCTTCAAAGGGAGACACAAGAAGTGGGAACTGATAGTGAAATATAAGGCAACAACAACAACAAAAAAGGGGCATATTGTGCTTCACAGGCTTATTTGTGAAGTCAATCCTGCTGATACCTTGATCTTAGACTCCTGGCCTCCAGAAGTCAGATAATAAATTTCTGTTGTCTAAGCCATTCAGTTTGGGTTACTTTGTTATGAGAGCCATAGAAAACTAATATTCTGCTATATCACTGTATCTGCAACTGTGACTAGATAGAGTTGGCATTCAATAAATATTTTTTGAGTGAATGTTGAATGAATGAATAAATGGAAGAATAAGTGAATATGTGTTATTCCAGGAAAGTCATCTATTTTTTTCTAGTCCTCAGTGTTGTCATTTGTAAAATGACATCCACTACAGCCTAGAAGATTTATCCAGTTCTCATCTCTTCTACCACAGTCATAAAAAATAATACATATGACAGAAAAATTGATCATGTATTAGAAGTTATCTAGGAAGCTTATTTAATCTAAAGCTCTATTTAAAACAGACAGACAGATATGGATTTTAGGAATGTTTGAAAATTTAATTTGACCTTATTCAAATGCCTGAGACGAATAATTTCCTGAGATGGCTTTTAGATTTTAATCTTGTGTTTTTTCCTTGATGAATTTATCTATTTATAGAAATCAGGTCAGTGAGACTGTGTGATTATAGGCAATATGGTTTCATTGCACTGTAGGCCCAACTCTGTGAACTCTGTATCAGAGCAGAATCTTTCTCGCTGAGGAAATGCAGTTAACAAAAAGTGCACAGAAATCAAATCGGAGCAGAACGCAAAAATTATCTCCATGGCTGGGAAGTTGTTATTACCCGAGATGGTAATAGATCTATTTGTGTGCCCTCAGATACATGGGCTTTGAAAAAAGATCTGGGTGAAGGGACAATGAACAGAACTGCAGAGTCTGATCTGAATGTGAGTAGATTCATTAGTCTGGATTCTATCTGTAAAGTCCCAGCTGACTAGATTAAATTTAAATGTTCAGCCCTTCAAGATGACTTTCCAGGGCTCATCCACAGAGATGGATTCCCAGAAATCTAGTCTACTGGTATATACCAGTATGTAGAACTGATGTAGAACTTTGATTTCATTTTCCTCTTTAGATTCCTTGTCTTTTAATGGACCAACAGAGTTAGGTTCGCTATCTCTTACTGGTAATCATTTGATTCCTTCTACGTGGAATTTTTCTACGTGTTCTGTTATTCAAAGGTAACATCAGCCACTTAATTCTTCTTCTCTTTCTAAGCCCTTATTTCCTGAGATGGCTGAGTGGGGAAGACATTTTAAACTGGGATTTTGGTACTTTTGGTTTCACCAAATCTTGTGTTTCTCTTGCTGCCCTAACTCAGTTCATGTTCAAAAAGTATTCCATAGTACTAAATACATGGAATGAAAATCATCAAAGAGCAAAGCATCTACATTATGGTTTGAAAATTGGTATCTTCCACATTTTGTATGTTAGACCTCAAACAGGATCTGATAATATTAACAGAAAGGCCCTTTGAGAAGTGACTACATGAGGGCTTACCCTTCCTCTATGTGAGGTTAGGTTAGTCCCTTTGCTTGCCCAAGTATCCTTGTCCCCTTTTCATGACCTGAGGATATAGCTACGAAGTGTCATCTATGAAGTAGAGAGCTTTTACTAGACACTGAAACTTCTGACATCTTGATCTTGGACTTCCCAACCTCTAGAACTGTATGATTTAAATATCTATTGTTCATGAATGACCTGGTCTAAAATATTTTGTTGAAGCAGTCTGGATAGACTAAGACAGTGTTTCTATCTCAGTATTGGAAATAAATCAGTAAAAATAGTGTCATCGATGTGGGTAAGAGTGTAAATTAGCAGACTGATAAGTCAAATAGAATATAAATCCCCAAAACAGGGGCTATTTATAATTTGCATCTTTGGATTATGAAGAGCAGTTATGGAAAATCTTAAATGTTGTCTAATATAACTCATGTGTGTCAAAGTTCAGGACAAGGAATCCTCTGAGCAAGAGATAGTCTGACCTGCACACCTTATCTTTTTCATATAGTACTGTATGTTATATCTTTAGGACATTATATCAAAAAGTTAAATATATTAAAAAGTATTCCTCCTTACTTTTTCCTCTGCTTAATCTAGGGCAAAATAATTTGTAAGGGTAGGTGAATTAATCATGATTGTAGAATTAGCAAAGAGAAAAGATTCAGGAAAGAGACCACATCCTCTGATACTCGATTCAGTGTTTCATGATTACAGGATCATTAAGGCAAATTAAATCTGGTTGAAACTTAGATGGGGCTCTTACATTATTTTATGTAGTCTAATGTTTGCCCCAGTCTAACAGTATCAGCTTATACTGCACTTATTCTAGTGTCTTTGAAGGGTGGAGTAATGGTCTTAATTTGAAGGTCTGAAGATGAAGGACAACCTATTTCCCAAAAATATGTATGGATGCACATACAAGTTAAGGTGATTCACATAATTTCAATATGAGAACAATACCTTAGGCATGTAAGATTCTAATTACCAATATCACTTACAAACATTTGTTTTTGTATTGTCTGCTACATTCCAGGAATTATTCTGTGGACTTTACTTGTGCTGCATCATTAGTTTCTGTAAAAATACGTGAGGTAGGTATCAATATTATCTCTAGTTTTCAGAAAATATAGATTTATATGACATATTTCTTTAACAACTATTTCCTAAATATTGACTGTTTCCAGATAGAGACTTTTGGTATTGAGAAAACAGTGGTACACAAAAAAGGGTCTAGTTCTTGCTTTTCTCAAAGTGAGAATCCAGAGAAACAAAGTGAATGCATGTCTATGAAGGAAAGAGACATGGGGCAGTGGTTGGGCAGTGATAATCACATGGATGGTGGGAAGGTCTAAAGAAAGAAGTAGTGCATAGGCAAACAAGATCAGGTGAGTGAGACACAAAATGCGAGGCTGCAGGGATGTAAGTGGTGCCAGACCACGTGTGGGAGTTAAATCATTCACTGGAGGTTAACTCCAAAAGGTGGGTCCTGATCTAAAACCAGGCCCTTCTGCCTCCAAAGTCAAACTCTGCCCCATTGTTGCCAAAATGAGGTTCCCTTCATCATTATGGGAATGATGACTGTCTAAAGTGCTCAATTTGTGGTCAAGGATCAGGTTTTTAAATTTTCTACCTGTTATGCTATGTTCCAATACTTGGGCTCTTTATTTTTACCTGGAGATTCAGTCTTCCACCCCTTCCTGGGTGCTTAAACTTGTCCTTTTGTGTAAGTGAGCATTATAAAACACAGAAAATATTGCGTAATTACAATGTGTTTTTCCCATCATTCCAAATATGGTGAGAGTATGTGGCTAGACTGATGCCTTAATTTAATGAAAAATAACCTCTACTCATGTATCAGTTAGGACTCACTAGATGAACAGCTTTAATACAAAATATATATGTATGCATATATGATATATAAACGATTAATAAAACATATATGATCTTGAATTGCTTCACTTATCACCATTGCCTCCACATCTGCAGAGTCCTGCCCCAGATAGTTAGGGGCTTTATTTCATCTTTCCAGACCAGCAGCTTGGTCAAACATGGAACTGCCAAGCCTGGGACTGAACTCTTGTCAAGAGTGGCAAGGATAGGCACCTGGCACATACATGACTCCTATTAGATGACCAACTGATGTAGGTGGCACACTGCCACTGTTAAGTACAGCATACACAACAGGTAGAAGCACAGTGGTAATCTCAAGCTCTGAGAGATGCAAGGCAGTAGAAATAATGGTTGACAGACCGAAATGGTTGGGGTCAACAGGTTAAGAAGTCCTATTCTCCAAGCTTCTGGAAGATGTTGATAAACGATGGGAAATAGATACACTTCATGATAATAAAAATGTGCATAACTGTGTGCTTTTGAATGAGCACCATGAGGAACCACAGTGGACAATGTGTGACCATGCTGTTGGTGCACACCGTCTAGAACTGCTGATAGGGTCAGGCTGAGAGCACGTATTTGTGTTTTCATGTAAAAGCATTCAGGATCCAGAGTGTTCCCAACAAATACATTAATAACTTTCAGCAACCTTCACTTCTGGACATGATGTAATTAATTTTTGAGTCAGGGAAGCAAGATGGTCTGTGGTTTGATACTTTCATTTGAAAGCAAATGGGAAGACAAAAGCAAACAGGCTTTTTGGCTGTGAGAAAACGAGTGACTTTCGAAGTAAGGAATTTCAACTGGAACGTTCAACTTCAGAGGTGAATGAAGCTGGAGAAACTTTTTGCAGCAGAAATTCAGGGTGAAGAAGTTCTGGTGGGGGGGGTGGTGTTGGTGAAAGTGTTCTTTTCTCCCCTGAGCATACCCACTCTTCTGCTTTATGAACAAAACTTTTAAGGGTTCAGATGTCCCTGAAATACTTCTGAGCAGTGAAACACTACTACTAGTAGCTTTTCTCTTTTTCTTGTCTTCTTTCTTTCTTTTCTTTTCTTTAAGAACAGGGCTGGCATGCTAGCACATGCTTGAATGCTCTCACAGTTACATATAAACTTTAAGAAGAGGCCCTCTCTCCCCCTAGCTTGACTCATACCCCATACATCATATAATCAGAGTTTGGAAAGGCTTTCAGGAATGCACATGTAAATTAGAGCTATTTCGTTAGATATTGGGTGTGATAAAAGCAGGTGATGTAGTAGCGGTGGGTATATAAAGTTAGGGGTGCAGAACAGGGTGGGAAGCAGTCATGCAGGCTAGTGGGAAAGCTTGTCACACTTTGCAAGTTCTGTAGGATATTTAGAATACAGAAACATTGCACTTTGAGGACATAAGAGATCTGAGACACCTGTGCTGAAGAGTCAGCTATTAATTACCAGTGTGATGTCACACAACTAAGGAGGAGCTGGGAGGACCTGCCAGTCCCTATTTTGGACCACAAAACCCAATTGAAAATCTGATAAGGACGACAAACATTTCCTCCTGAAAAACAAAACTACATGTAGTATTTCCTGTATTGTTTGGAAGGATTTATGCACTCTGTAAGTTAGCCCGTGCAAATGAGGGTCAGATGAATTTTCTTTTATGTTAGTACAGGTTATTGATTGAGAATCTAAGTAATATTCAGATAGACTAAAGTTTAAATTCACCCTGCTTTCCACCTACCAACAGTTTGAAAATAAGCAAGGACAAACTGTCTCTAAACCTCGGTTTCCTGATACATGAATAAGTTCAACAGTACCACTTTTTCATAGGTATCATGAAGACAGAAGATGATCATGGGCTTATATAACTGAAGCTATCATAAAGTCTAGTGCATAGGAAGGATAACATCCTGTTGCTGTCGTTTTGTTGCCTTGTTTTGCTATTTTGTTGCTCTTACTCATTGACCTTGAAGCCTCTGTGGTTGGTTGTTGATGGGCTACTCCTGGATTTGTTCCTATTTGTTACCCTTTTGCTTATTCCAACCTAAAACCCTTTCCTTCTTGACCACCTAAGGGTCTCTCTATTTCACCACATGAAAGGCATCCTGGGTTGAAATGTCTTGATGAATTCGTTGTGTAGAAATCCTTTAAGAGGAAGTGCTAGGAAAATAAAATCGCTTGAGAAGAGGGCATGACTGTGAAGTGCTTCCTCACTGTGGTGGAGATTAAACAGTAGAACAAGTGGAAATACCAGGCCTGCCGGCATGGTTTGGCACCCATGTTAAGAGTTTGTGTTTTCTTGAATAGTAGGAGGAAGGAATAGCTTTTCTTTAATGTACATTATTTTTAAAGGTCTAAACATTCAGTTTGGAATACTCGTGCTTTTAACATCGTTTCTCTGATTGATAGACTCCTAGAAAATTCTAACTAATTTCCCTCCACCCACCTCTACTCCCTCCACATCTGTATTGAGAAACAGATAAGCTCAGCATTAGGCAGAACGTTAGGTAGGAATTGTAAGCAGGGAGGACCTGCTGCTACTGCCCTTCCTAGAGTTCAAGTTGTCTATGTTTTTGAGGGTTGGAATGACTCCTGTGGACTGGTCTGGCAAACTATGTGACAGTATGGAAACTGAGTTCAGGAATGCTTCTAAGCTTCTCATCTGCCTGGCAAAATTAGATCAAAACCCTGATAACCTTTCCTGGATTCTAGGTGGCAATTCAACTCCTACTCACTTGGAGGTTAGACTTTAAAGTTCTTTAGCACAGAAACCAGAAACTTTACCATGGTAGCCTTTCAGGAGGGCCAGAACCACAAATGTGCATTCTCCTGTGGCTAACTCCTGAGTTTAATGGCCTGCCCAGAACTTACATGAAAACAGTTAGGAGAAGGAGTTTCAGGCTTTCTAATGCTTTAACATTAGAGACTGTCTTTCTCTTTTATGTTCTCCTTTCCCCATTGACTGTGGAAGAGGAAGTACCTGTGATGATCTTAATGCCTAAGTGTTCCTCTTGGATTAGGGTTAGTGGTCATATATTAATTCCCCAAACAGCTGAAATCAGGGGACATAAAATTAGGGTACTTTGCAGTATAAGGTAACCAGTTTTATTCAGGGTGATTCTGTCATTCTGCTCTGCTCTTCGATTTGGGTTCAAAGCCAATGTTTACTATGTTCTAGTTGGCTGAACTGAAAAATTATTTCTAGCTTAGTCATGTTTTTTTTTTTTTCCCAGCAGCTGAAGACATAGAGCCATTGATTAAGCCTGTGCATATGCAGTGTTTGAAGCATAATACCTAATTCCTTGTCTTGGGACAGGCTATTTTATCTTGGGTGGTGATTAGCTATACTGGAGAATGGAAATATGCTTTTTGAATAATGACTTAATGTTTAGAGTTAGTGGAGATGGCTGGTTTGGGAACTGGAGAGTGTGTATGTTGGATGGGATGGTATTTATATTCTTTGAAAATAATGAACTTTTACTCTAACCTGTTAGAAATATGGTAGAGACTTCTTTTTTCTTTTCCTTTTTTAATATCTCATAAGACAATCAGTAAAGAAATCAATTAGTCTGGTGAAATATGAGCTCATCGCCTGTGTCATCCAGACAACTAATGACAGACTAATCGTCAGTGTATTACTAACTTCAGCAGGTTATCCCTGAGGAAGGCCTGAGCTGTGTTCCATGAGGACAAGAATGTATTCTACAAATTCCTATTGACAACTATTCTGTTCTAGGCACTGTGCTGGGTGTTATGGATACAAAGATGACACATTCCATCATTACATTGGATAGTGAATCTCACCTAGAATCCAAGAAAGCTTACGAATTGCACGTTCTCAAAATCTTTAATGCTTTTGCTTTTGTTTCAGTAATTAACATTTTAAAAGTCACTTTTACAAGTCATAAAAGCAAATGTTTCTACAGCAATAACTCACTCTGAAAGATATATTCACAGATTAGAGATTAAGTTTCTTAGCCTGATGTCTAAGAATATGCTTACATGTTCTCAGAATCCTCAGGAAGTTTTCTTTCATTCAGGGTCCAGATACTATCAAAGTTATTATGGCAAAAGGGGTCTGAATTTTTGTCCACCTTAACCCCAAACATAGTTTGCATTCTTAGCCCATGCACTCATTTCATTCCAAGTGGCCTGAATCTTGTTCTGAAATAAGGTGCTGAGATGTGGTGAACTCTGAACATCTTGCAGTTTTAATAGTTTATGCTCTGTGACTTTTTCTCTAGCTGGAATTGGAGCCTAGATTTTTTTTTTTTTTTTTTTTTTGCAATTTCTGGTTCAGAAGAGAGAGCACCAGCTGGACATCCAATTTGTTCTAATTCTGCCTTTAGAAATGGTTGTTAGGAAAACACTGATGACATCATTTTCCTTCTTTGGGTCTTAGGCTTTTCATTTAAAACACAAGAATGACAGAAGAAAGCAGCAGTAAGAATATCAAAACCCAAATGAAAATGAATGATAGTATATGTTTGAAAAAGCTTTGCAAGACAGAAGCAATGTTATTATGAGGATGAGTCCTGTGGTGAAGCCTAGCAAAGGGCCACATTTCTCTCTCTGAGAACATAGGCTATGCAGTGGTGACAACCTTGAAAGTCCATTTGTGTTACAAGTTAATGGAGGTTGGTGGGGAGCTTTCTCTGCTCTTCACTGTCACCGAGGGTCCCAGGTTGCTATTGCCATCTAGACTCATGCTCTCAATATAACTAGAGCAAGGAGGAGCTACAGCAAGCTGCATGCTATCTCTGCATCACTTTTCATTGACTAATACAGGTCACATGATCATGAGAACAATAATTCTGTTTTTGACAAAAAAGGAGTATATTCCTCATGTTTGTTAAACTATTTTCACAGATTTAGCCCCCTTAGCACACTTGTTCAAAATTTGGAGACTAAAATACAATTTATAATTCCAAGCAGTGATAATTATAAAATACAAAATAATCAACAAACTCAAGTCGAGTTTTGGATTTGATATATGCATTTCTCAGAAGAGGAAGTTTTCCTGGAGAGGGTGAAGAAAGAGTAGGAGAATTTTTGGCAGTTGTTGATTGGTGGGTTGCCCATAATGAAAGAGTTGGCAGGTAATCATTCTTAGCAGTGATTATGTACAAACAGAATGAAGCAGAATTAACTGGGGCTAAAGTTCATGGATCTCGAAAGAGCACAGGTAGAGCAGTGATCAAAAGAACAAGTGGTTTATGACAGAACTTCTTAACTATGGACTCTGAAGTCAAAGTCACGTTTGTGTTTAATGTAGAGGATCCTACATGGGAAAACAGATAGGAAATGAAAGACAAGTGTTCAGATTAGGTGAGATTGGACAAATAGTCAGGAAGCCTTTGGAGAAAGTACAATGAATATTTGAATTTTCACACCAGTTCATACAAATTGGTCCTTCCAATATTTTACCTTCCTATTTATAGTCTCTGAGATTGTCACTGGGTTATTCACTTTAACCCTACAGAGTAAAATTCTGTAAGAGACATTTTTGTCAAAGTATGTAATTACATGATTCATGGAAGTTAACAACCTTGTTTTAATTTAGCATCCTGTCATTGGTCTAGGAGGAAAAATGTCCTAAGTAGAATGGTTTTATTGTGTCTTTGAATATAATGTTCTTAGAAAGATATCGTGATTTAGGGAAAAATATCAACTTCAAAATCACTGAAAGCACATATTCAGATTTAAATATAAAAGTGTATTCATTATGCAGAATGTAGCCACATACAGAAATATGATTGTATGTATGCTTATATGTATATTAGCTTTTCAGTGTTAGCTGACTGGTTATGCTTGCATTGACCTCTCTTTAGGTTGTTTTTTACTATTGCCCTTTATAATGGTGTATTTAGCAAACTGACTATTGTATAACTAAAGGTGAAAGGAAGAAGAGAAATTCCTTAAGTGTGATACATATCCTTTTAAATGACTGTTCGCAATTTGGTGGCAGCAAAACTTAGAAGGGAAAATAACTTGATATTTCAAAAAAATAATATGATGATACTTAACCCTCTAAAAGATATTGGCGTGCAAATAGAAATGAACTTAGTATGGAGAAGAAGCAGCACAAAACCCTGACTCACAAGCCTACACATGTCATTTGACATGGCAGTTCACTTCATAAATCACTTTCATGCTTGGGAAATGCAGTCTATAACTAAATAATGTTGAAACTAATAGAAGCAATACTAAGTTGCTAGTCTTGCTAACACCATTGTCTCTCTTCTGAAAGACTGTTATGGGATGTTGTAAAAATAAAGAACTACAATTAATGATTAAGAATGTTCTCCAGCTGTGTGCCTAAGGTGAGTATGGCATTAGACTTCAAGTACACCTACAGAACCATCATATTGAGACGCCAACAAAATATAGGCTCTAATAATATTTATGACTGAAAGGAACAAATTGCACCCTAGAATAGTAGAAAGCAAAATCAAATTTTTAAAAAAAGCCCAATAATGATCAAAAGAACAGTCAGCTATCTTTTGCCTTCTGATGGCTGTCACCAGGTTGTAATCTTGGGGGATTAATGCCCAATGTGTTCATAGTGCCTGGATTTGTCATGGGTCTGTCATCATCAAACAGCAATATAATGTTTGACAAATCTTCTGCTCTTAGAAAGACAGTGATGCTTTCATGAAAAGGGGTGTTTACAGATCCAGGCAGTTCTTGCCTGGTGTTCATGCCTCTGTGTGTGTGTATATGGGTGTGTGCACACACTTGTGTTCGTGGTTATGATAGTAATAAATTTAGCAAAGTTGTAAAGACTCAGAGTGACTTTAGTACTGAAAGGGTCAGGGTGATGGGTAAGGGATGGGCCTTTTTTTGCCTGGAGCCTGAGAAGGCCAAGGGTTATTATTTGGCAAGTTCTACACATGAATTCAGGTTATTATATAACTTGTTTTCAAAATGTTCTTGTGGATCAGGAAGGTTGCAGTTATTCATGGCCCCTCTGGCACCTCTGGGCTTGATACCCACTGTAGTGTGGCAGGCTTATCAGGTTGGCCAACCTTGTAGATCCTGTTGTGCATAGAATATTTTCTTCTCTCTCTACTTTTGTTGTTTATTTAGCAAAATGCACTCCACCCTTATTGCAAGTTTTGACACTCTCTGATCCACTGGATGGCTACTGTACCTTGACTTTCAGTTACATTAAATCCTATTATAATCATTTTTCTTATAAGAAATCCTCTTTAACACTTGAAAAGTCAACTCCCATGGGTGTAATATTACGCTGTCAATAAAAAAATAGAAGAATCCTACTGGAATTGTGGTAACTTTTTCATGTGCTTGAAAATAAGATAAAAAATAAGGTCCTACCCACTTAGCATTCTATTCTGATATCAACAGAAGAAAAAATTATCCTAAGCCACTCAAATATGGCTTGGTCTGTAAACCAGTGGCCTTAATTTCACGATTTTAAATCAATATGATAGCGTATTAGAATACTTTTTCTGGAAAGGCATTGCTTTCAGAAGCAAGAACCAGAGTGAAAAATTATTACCATTATAATACTTAATGTAGAGAGGAATATTTTTCACTAATACATAACAAGAACATATTGCATTGAAAGCTTTTTGTTTGTTTTTCTTTGTTTCTTTCTATGATCCTGCTGCATTGACTAAGCCATAAGCAAGTTTCAAATTTCGGGGGAAAACAGGTATGATGTCTCTACCTTTTTTGCCTTTATTATTTTTGGCCAACATTTGTAAATGTAGCTCAGAAGTCTTTTTTTCATGTTTCATTAATTCAGTTTATATTCCACCTAGTTTATTGCTACTTTGGGGTAGCTTCATGTTGAGGAACATTATCAGGATCAAAAGAGAGGAATGATTAAGGACAGATTTTGTCAGCAGTGTCATTTCAGTGTTAGTAATACCTGTGGATTATTCACAATGACACTCTCAGATCCATTTTGGGCAGTGATGCCCCTTTGTACATTAGTGAATGGAAGGTTGTCTCTCTAGTTAATAAAACTGCACCACAACGGACACTTCTCTCCATATGTAACTAGGGTTATTCTGCTTCTCTTATGTTTTCATTGTGCTAGGAAATGCATAGCTGAATAACTATGTGAGCAAAGGTCTTTTTTCCTTTTTGAGTCATTAACTCCAACTGGCAGGTTAGTAAAATCTTAACCAGTTTGGAAATGAGCATATGCCATACGTTATTCATGTTTTGGAGGAAGAGTAAAATTTCTGATGACTCTGGTCATCATACACAGCAGCCAGACTTTTTACTATAACCTGGGAGAGGTGCAGTTCTCTGCTTTCATAATGAAGCTTTGGTTGGCCCATCTTTCCAGGCAAGGGTAATGTAAACTGGAATTGGTCACAGAGGCCCTGGCAGCTGGCTTAACCTGTTTATATAAAGACGGAACACAGCCACTGATTAAGAGAGCCACCTCCTACTGGTTGGTTTGGAGTGCAGCCCAGAATTTTCCATGGAGATAGCTTTTAAAAGTTGGGTCAGCATCTCAATGAAAGATAAGGACACACAAGAAAGCCCTTGTGGGTTTTCCTGTCTTCAGAACCCCCACTGTTCTGCAAGGATCAGAATAGATAAATTTGACCAATGAAATGCTTCTGCTAGGTTTATCTCTATGAGAGGATCACACTTCCTGGAGTGATCCTCTGGACTGAGGATAAGTAGGTCAGTTTGAGCCAAGCTTAGTATTCAGCAATTTATGTAAGCCCTTGACTCTTTAGTTCTGAGACCCTCCAGGGTGGACTAATCAGTGATATGATAATTTGGCGACAGGATATATAAAGGGATATTTTTAAATGGTAGGGGCAATTTTTAAGGAGAGACTTTGGCTTCTACCTTTAAATTGGGAAAGAAATTTAAGGAAAGTGAAGAGGGGTAGTCAAGAAGGTGAGTGGGAGGGACAAAGTCCCGGTGAAAGAAATCCGGGGAGAATCAGTGGAGAAACTAGACAGCTTCCATCGTCCCTTGGATTTCACCACCATGAAAGTATCTCCAATGAATTTCTTACTAAAGAAATTAGCACTAAGAAAATAATCTTGAAAGAGCAGTATTCTTGTTAAGGTGGAAATATGATCTTTAGATCATAGTTATAGATGTAAAAGAATCCTTACAGTAGATTGGAATTTGATTCTATTTATTTTATTGATTTAGTAAACAGAATCTATTTCCTTGTTAATTTGTCTAGTTGTGTGCTTAGAAATAAAGCTGAACACTACAGGAATTGGGGTCTTGAAGAGTGGAGTAGTGTGCAACTCAAAGCAGTGATTGGAAGATGTTGCTGCCTCTAGTTTGCAACTTCTAGAGGTTAAAAAAAGAGAACATATCACTTTTATAAAGGGAAAAAACCCTTTGCGTAGATTATTATATAAATAAATCTTAACAAGCACTGCTGTTCTTTTTTCTTTCTTTCTTTTTTTTTACAAAGCACAAAGAGTTATTGTGTGATTTATGTGAAAAGGTTATATAACTGTACTCTGTTACTTTAAATAGTGTTTTTTATTTAAACTGCCAACTTCTTCATCACCAGCACAGAAAAAAAAAATGCATATTTGCTAAGCACAAAGGTAATTTTCAAGGACTGTAATTAGCTCATGATAACTCTATCTTTTGTGATGTCTTTGCTGCTGAACTAGAAAAGAAATGCACTTTTTTTCATTGTTAAATCTAAACTGTGGCACCTGCAGTGTGTCACTTGGGTGAGAGGCAGGGAGGGGAAAAGTTGGAAGTATTACGGGATTGGGAAAATTACGGATGTAATAAAGTAACAGATCCTGTAACTTTCATTTGGCTTCATTTCTTCTTTTTACAAACATGACAAAGCCCCATTTCCTGGTTTCTGCAGCCCAAATGACCTTTACTATAAATATATTAAAAGATGTATTTAAAAACCAAAGCAAATACATGACCCGAAAGGTGAAAACAATAATGAAATTATCGTCAAAAAAGTAGGAAAAAACCAGAGCTGCAAATCATTGTGTTTTAAAAATGGTATTAGGACAAAACACTGGCAAGAGAAGGAAAAGCAAATGAAGGAAACCTTTGAGGAAGAGAAGGCAAATTTAATTCATTCCAGGAAAATCAATTATTGGGAAAATTTTTATTTCCATGAAAAATTCTCTTTAGCAGTGGAGATTCGACGTGATATGAGGTGTGTGTGTGTGTGCATGTGCAGTGTCGCCAGATGTTTTTCTCCCATTGGTCGAGACAACATTATGGAAGAACACAGTGGGTGAGATGAGAACATTTTCTCCAGCGTAAGAAACATCTCCAGAGAAGCTCTAGAAAGTTTCCTTCTTAGGAAAGTAGTCTATTGTAAGCAGAGGAATGCTCTGGAGGTCATAAGTGTCTAACATCCTGGGACATAGAGGCCTGTTTCCTTCTGAGAAGAACACCCTGCCTTTGTCAGCTGAGCCCTGAGACTCAAGATCTTGTTATTCACCCAGGATTGGACTATGACCATGTGCACAATAGAAAAGTCTATAAAGCACCGAAGTCAAGGAACTGCACTATGGCAATGTGAATGCTGGGTGTGTTTTCCGCAGGACTGTGAGACTATTATCACCTGTTTGGTCACCAACCTGGTTGCCCAGGTGGCAGTTTGGCAAACCACCAGCAGGAACAATAACTACCTCTTGCTATGGGCTGTGAAATAGTCAGACACAGTTGTTCTCAGGCATTATTGATCCCTTTGGGTTCGAACACTAGATTTAAATTTCAATAGGAATAAAAACAACTGATGTGAGTCTAAAAATGAATACATACTTTGTAGTTCAAAGTCCAGATACTCACTGCTGGCAACAACACACAGGAAGAAAACAGATTTTTTAAAGAGTGCCTTGCAGTTTGGCAGAGAGGAATAAGATGATGTAGCTGACTGTTTCAGTCTGTTAGGGACAGCCATGTCATTCACTATGCTTTGCAGCTAGAATTCAATTGTAAGCTTGGTTGTTATATTTTTAAAAGTTACATGGGAATGTGGACCTCTGTCAGGTAAAGTCCTCAGCACTTAAGCTCTCATTAAATCTTGTTGTCTGGAAGGTGTCACACACACTGTTTAATAGACCAAATAAGAAAGGACTAAAAGTTAATTTCCTAGCCAGGAAGAAGGAAGTCAATTAAAAACATACATTTAAAGAATGATCAATTTCCTTCACAGGATAACTCAAAGGAAGTGTTTTGAAAGGTGTATTTAAACTAAGCTGCAGAGTACATATCAAAGGGGAAAGAAAAGTTAAACTGTGAAAGGAGAGCCCAAAGTTAGCAGTGACAGTATATACAATAACAGGTGCAGCCTTGTCGAAGTCCACAGCCGCCTTCTCTGACCTTAGCACGTGAAGGGAGGATCTCATCAAACAGCGCATACTTGCTCAGAGACTTAAAGCCTACCTTAGGCTTGCAGCAAAGGTTGGGAAGTAATATAAATTCCTCCATGAGCTCAACATGAGGGGCAGGCTAAAATTAACACCACTTGTAGACACAAGGCTGCCAAGATGACACTCTTCTCCTTTGTTCTGCAAAAGAAATGCTTCTCTTTAAACCTAGGGGTAAAAGCAGAGGCAAAAAGTCCTTCAAATGAATTGTGTGCCTGGTTTTATCCAAGCTGGGTCACTTGGAGTCTTTATTTCTGTCCTTTCTATGGGCTACATTTAGACTTTGAAACAATTAGCCCTCTTTAAGCATTTTTTAAAGTCACCTGCTCTAGAAATTCCAACGTTTTGTATTTTTAGATGCTGGGGTCAGGGCAAGTGCAGAAATGATGACATTTTTGGTCCTTACAAGCCATTCTTTTTTGACTTTTTGCAGGACAAAACAAAGTGAGCACTGAAAAAGTAGCAGCATTTCACTTTAACCCCTTTGGGTCAGAAGCACAAAGCATAAATACCAGCATGTTTTAGGAGGCTAACCTTATTAGAGTAAAGCCATTGAGGAAGACAAGTGTTCTTTGTTGCGAAATCTCTCAAGGTCTTGAAAACTTTACAATTAGGCTCATTTATTTTCTCAATCTGCTGTTATTTAATTGTAACCATGAAAGTAAGGCAGAGTTACTTTCTGATCTGATTTTTCCTCCCCCCCACCAACAATTCTAAATTGAGTGTTCTGTGAACACTTTAGCTTTCTAAAACATTTTTTAAGGCGAGGAAATGTGTGTTCTTCTGGAGGACAGAACCTCCTGTCTTCTCAGTTACATGTGAAAATTCAGTCCAAGGTTCTTAGAATAAATCACCTAGGAAAGGAAAGGAGAGTGGCTGGAGAGAAAGAATGGAAAAACACACTGAATTGCATAAACATTTTAACTTTCAAATGAATACAGGCAATCCCTCACTTGCAGTTAGCCCTTAAGAATAGTCAAATGTACACACGAAGATCATCCCTCTTGGCTCATCCCTCCATGCTCAAAAAGGGCTGCCCCCTAAACCTCTGCATGTAAAACCTGAGAACTTCCTGATCTTACCACATTTCATTCAAACACGTTTTTACTGATTGTGTGTTCTATGCCATATACTACAGAAGGGATTGAGATGGGTGAGCAGAAATAGACTAGAGCAGGCCTCTTGGAGCTTACAGGCTAGACTCTAGATTAAAAAAAAGAAACAAAAAACCAAAACAACAACAAAAAAAACTAGTCTTACATCAAACAACTGCACACATAGATGTAAAATCCCAGCTCTGATAAGTGCAGTGAGGGAAAAGCCTGTGATGCTATGAGTACAGACAGTAGACTGAACCCGTTTCTGAGGTTTAAAGTGGATTTTCTGGAGGCAGTGATGAACATTGACATGTGAAGGTTAAATAGGAGTTGGTTCACTCAAGAAGGAAGTGAGGAAGCTCCTAGATTAAGTAGCAAGTTTCAAGTCAGCACATGGGACTGGTAGGGAGAAGGCCAGCATGGCTGGAGAGAGCAGGCCAAGGGCTGCTGGAAACAATCGAAGAGGGACAGGGGCTGAACAAGTGGGCCTTGAGGTCCAAGAAGTCTTTTGCCTTTATAGTCATGTAATTGGAGAGTCTGGCTTGTCAGATCAGTGATCGGAATTGCTAACTTTGATAAAGTAGCCAGATATAATTTTTTTTTGGACTTTAGTGACTAATGGAAATTTAACTCACTGTGAATTCTTAAACTTTGCCCTTACTAGCCAGGCGTGGTGGCGCACGCCTTTAATCCCAGCACTCGGGAGGCTGAGGTAGGTGGAGCGTTGTGAGTTCGAGGCCCGCTTGGGCTACAACGCAAGCGCAAGGCTGGCCTGAGCTACATAGTGCAACCCTGCCTCAAAAAACCAGGGCCAGGAGTTTGGCTCAGTGGCTTAAGCGCCTGCCCTGGCAGGTGTGAGGCTGTGAGTTCGATCCCCAGTGCCGCAAAAAAACAAAACAAAACAAACAAACAAAAAAAACTTTGTCCTTACTGGATTGTCACACACCTCTGTCTGTCTTATGTCCGTTCTTCCTGCCCACTTTTTACTGTAGCTAAACTCTCACATTTGTTGCTTCCCAATGAGAGATTATTTTAAACATTCCATTAAATAGGGATGACTTTACCTTGACAAGTTATTTATTCAACAAATATTGCTTTGTGCCTACTGTGCACTAAACACGACAAGTTCTGTGATGCCATAGGTAGGACAATGCAGTCCCTGGTCCGATGGGGCATACGGTCTGTCTACACAACTGCTGTCCAATAGAAGTTTTGGGGATGATGGAAATGTTCTATTGTGTAATCATGAACATTTACAATATTGCTAGTGAATTGAAAACTAAAGCTTTAGTTTTGTTTGATTTTTGCTAATTGCAACATTAATTTATATAGCCATGTGAGGCCACTGAATTGGATAATACTGGTCTGTAGGGTTAGAGACGCAGGCTTAGTGAGATATAGAGAAAGTAAACAGAGAGAGCCTGATAAAAATAATCCTTTCACATATTTGAACCTCAAAGAAGCTATAGAGTTTCAGATTTTAATATAGGGAATATGGGGTGCATGAAATTGATACAATCTCCCAGGAAATAACTTTTAATAAAACTAAATTTCACCAAAAAGAATGGACAATTATTGGCTTGTCTCTGAATTGGTACAGATCTCCTTCCTACAGCCTTTATTTCAGGGAGGATCCTGTGAGGATTTCCAATACCGAATACACAAGCACTGTGAGTTTTTAGAAGAAACAGGAGACCCCAGCACAATCCTTGTGTTGGAAATCATTATTTAATTGAACTGCACAAGAGGCAAGAAGTCGAACTTTTAAGGATAAATGGGTCATGCGATGATTTAAATCACCATCAAAAAAAATCTAGCATAAGATGTTTTGTTCTGGAAGAATATCACCTATTTTAGAAACAGGTCAGAGGAACTCTTTGGCTAGAACAATTTGTATCAAGTTGAGTTGTTTAAAAGTTGTATGTTGTGTTACTGGTAGCAACGGGCTTCCAAGATGCTTTGTAGCTGAAAGTAATCATACCTAGCTTGCAGCTGCTAGTCTGAGAAAGAATTAAACAAAACAAGGAAGACTTTCCCTCCTATTATAAAGAATAATATCAGGGGAAAACTTCCTTGGAGTGGGAAGAGTTGATAATAGGAAAGGTGGGGGGATCTCAGCATAGAGGGATGCCCTGAATATCTGTGATCAATTTGTGCTTCATCTATGTGGGGGCAGACAGTTCGAGAAAGAACAGAGGCCTTCACACTAGTGCACAAGGGCTGGAAAGGAAATTAAAGCTGCGTGTGTAATTGTTTCTAGAAAGTTAATAAGGGGAGAGAGACCACATAAAGATAGAACAAGGTGCCCCTGGGGTTAAACCTAGGAAGAATGGGGCTTCATGGTGATGGATACAGTGTGGATCTTAAAAGCAGCCCAAATCAAACTTGGGAGAAAGACCAGGACTGGTTTAAATGGTGAGAAATAACACAGATTTCAGAGGAAGGCCTTTACAATAAATTTAACTTTAAGTTATTTGACGGCTGTCCAAAATACAGTGTAACTGAAATAATGAGATAATGTATTTTAAATTTCATTAACCTTGCCCCATTTCTGTCCATCATTGGAATATCGTTTAAAACAAAAAGAACCTACTTTATGCTACCTGATGACAGTTTGCTTCCAGTGTATTTCCCTAAGACATTTTTGTACTTCTATCTCAGTCTCATTATAATTAGATAAAGTCAACAATATCTATATCTAGCCTTGTCTGCATCACAGAAGTGACAAACAAGATAACAAACATGAAAGTCTTGTAAAGCTCTAGTGCATATGCAAATATACGTGATTTTCTTTGTTATTTGAGTGGCAGGTGATCTCCCTGAAAGTCAAACCTAGGAATGGCAGCACGGAGTGGTTACGACAACTGTTGACATGGTTTACTCTTCCTCTTGCCTAGCTGAAGGGAAGTAGACAATGAGGGATAGCAAACTTGTAGATCCAGGGTACAACTTTGCTCCAGACTTGGACTCTAAATATTTCAGGGCCTGCAAAAGGAGAGGATAAGATGAGAACAACCACCAGGATCCAGATTCTTTCGTTTCCATTATAACTGAGTTTCAGGAATGTAAGCATTTAAATCTTGCTGCAGTTTCCTCTGTGTGCATCCTGTTGGTTTCAGACACTTATATAATTTGTTGTTTGCTCACAAAGTGCCTTTAACCACAATAGAAAGAGAGCTATCAAAGTTACTTCTGTTCTCTAGGTCACACGATTAGAGTGAGGCTGTCTTTTGGTTAGATGACTTTAAATGATTTACTTGCTCCTTCTGGGGTACAGTATTCTTAAAGTTCATCCAAAGTTTTGTGTTTCAGAATCCAGACATCAAGGATCATGGAAATAACTTATTTTATTAGAATTTTAATTCCAATAAATAGCTGGTATTCCTGGGCTGGAGTCATCAACTACTTTTCATAGCCTTTTTCTTAGTCATTGCAGGTCTTAGGAAAGAGAATGAAGCAATGGAAGATGCTTAAAGGAAGGAAGAGGCCCTGAGGAGCTTTAGTGAACCTCAGATGCATTTAGGAGTTGACCAGGATTGGTTAAGACTGAGGCATCTCAAACGAATTCATTTGTCCAGAGTTGCTAAATTTTAAGCGTTTGACTGTGCAGAAATGCTACTAGGCATTTTATGTCTAACAATTTTGTCTCATTAATAGTGAATAAGAAGAGTTGAATAATGTCCTCATTGATGGAATCTGGCTATAAAGTAAAACTCTGCCAATTGAATTCCAATTTCCTACTGTCTTCGGTATTGGATTAGAAATCATTTCCATGGCTATAGCTGCTCCAGTGATCTCTTTCCTGGGAGTTTCAGTTTTCACATGCTCAATTATCAAAACAAGTTTGTGTCATCTCAGTTCTAATTAGGCCTGCTGAAAGGGATGTTGTCATCATCAGTTTTGTTTCAAATACATATTTTTTCCCCTAAGTATGTTGGGATTAAAATATTGTCATTGTCGCCAGAGCCCAATCCAAGAAGGCCATATTTGTGTTTTACGTTTTGCAGATCCTAGTTTGATGCTGGCTGTGCAATTTCCCATCAGGAGGGAGGCTTGTGGGGACCTCAGGAAGAAAGCAGAGCCTGGAGGGCTGGGGATGTAGCTCAGTGGCACAGCGCCTGTCTGGCAAGTGCAAGGTCCTGAGTTCGATTCCAGATTTAAAAAAAAATGCCTGGGAAAGAAAATAGAGCCTGGGAAGCAGATCTATCCTGGACTCAGGCCTCTGTTTGGGCCAGAGATCAAAGCAACAGCCAAGCACAATTCCTTCAGGATTTCCCTTCCAGAATTGCTACAATTTCCTTCTTTCTCTCTTTCTTTCTTCCTTCCTTCCTTCCTTTCTTTCTTTCTTTCTTTCTTTCTTTCTTTCTTTCTTTCTTTCTTTCTTCTTTCTTTCTCTCTCTCTCTTTCTTTCCTCTCTCTCTCTCTCTCTCTCTCTCTCTCTCTCTCTCTCTCTCATCTTTCTTTCTGCAGCTTCCTCTACTACAAGGACATATTCTCCCCATGCACAGAAGCCCTGTTCAAACATTACTGAGAAGACTGATAAGAAGAAAAAGCATCCACTGATGAGTTCTCAGAAAGAAAGCATTAAACTACAGGGCAATACTGCTCTGATTACCACGGCCCAGCTGACAGGAAGGTTGCCAGGCAGCACTTGCTCTGCCAAGAGTGGCGGTGGAATGAAGCAACCATGTGGTTTGTATTACCACTTTTTTTCAATTTTTTAAGCTTTAGAAAAGAGAACGTCACCAACGATGATAATTCACTTTGGAATGAATACATTTTCAATGCAGTGTTCAGCAACTGCTGATTTGCTTTAAATCCTAAATGTTCATATTCACTTTTTTACAATGTGGACAAGATAAAGCACAGGATATGTCCACGTCCTACTATATGCAAATAACTAAGTTTCAGGCCAAATCCATCTTTTAAAAAAAGAATGAAAAAATTAAAAACCTTGCCAGTATTTTCTAAGTTGCTACTTACAGCCTTTATAAAGATAGCACAGGAAAAAAAGAAGCCAAAGCCAAAGAGTAAAGCTAAATTCTGCCTTCCATTTGCTTACACCATCCTTTTTAAAGTTGGAGTTGATTTTTAAAAAAATGTCTCAAGTCATAATTTGCCACAAACTAATCAATCTGTGTAGGCCAATCTGTGTTAAACCATAAAATTCAAATGTTTCAATTGGTCTTTTATTATCTAATTTTTTTTTTTAAATTTACACGACAGGAGACAAGTCTGGGATTATTCACACTCTGAATTCTCCTGGGTGTTCTTGGAAATACTATTCTCAGGAAGTCTGAAATACTAAATTGGAACAAATGATTCAACGCTTAGACAAATTTCATATGGTTTGAGGATTTGCATTGAGCTTAGTAAAATTCTTCTGAAATAAGCCCCTTCCTCAAAGGAAGACACCCACCTCTGTCCACGGAGCCCACCGAACTCCCTGTGGCATTGTTCTTAGTCTCATCCCTCAAGGAAACATGTTTTCCAGAAGACATATTTTTAAAAGGCACTGTGGAAGAACTCAGCTATTCCTTAGAAACCTATTGTTTTCTTATCACATTGGAAGGATTCTGGGAAATCTACTAAGACATTGTACTCCTGGAAGCAAGGCCTTTCTGTCAGGGGTTATAAGGCAGCAGAAACCAGAAAGAATCCATAGCTGGTAAAAATCAGACATTCCTGCAAAGAGCTTCAAACAAAGAAAAAATGTAACTTGTCAGTCATGATGCCCTGGTCTAAACAAACTGCAGGCCTGCTTAGAGAGAGGCTGTCAAACACAGTCATTTGGACTCCAAAATTATGCTTGGCAAAACACTAAATTAGTTTTGTCAAAACATAACCTTGGTTCTCAAAACATTGTCAGAACTTTTAAAGTTCAATGAAAGAAAGCAACATTTATGATTTAGGTGACATTATACTCTACATAGAAGTCATCTCTCTGTTCATCCATCCATCAATCCATCCATTCATCCATCCATCACAGCACCCACCCACCTACCCACCCACTGAAACAGTTCATTCAGTCATTCAACAAGTGCTGAATGTCCACTATATGTCAGGAACTTTCCCTGGCCTCTGGACACAAAGATAAAAAGACACAGTCATATTCTCATGGATAGTATCCTAGTGAAGAGGTCTAGAAGTTCTAGAGGAGACATACATACATGATTTGTTTCAATCTAATAAAATGACCACTGTAATGGGCAGCCAGTGAGAGAATGAAGGAAACCATGGTCCTAAGGCTGTACTTGTTCAGGGTACTCTAGAAGCTCAGATGAAGACAGCCTGTTCTTTCTAGATAGTCTTTAAAATTTCATCAAAAACCTACTGTCTGACATCACTTCATTTTTTTTCCTCTTGACATGCGTGGCTGAGGTCATGATCACTAGAAACACACTACCACTGGGATACCCAAGTAGATGCTCAAACACACATTTCGTAGAGGAGGGAGCTTTCTTGGAGAAGGTGAAGAAACAGCATAAAAATCATTGACAGCTATTGATCGGTGGGGGGTCCCTTACCAGCCATGATGATAGATGTTTCCTCCTTCTCAAGGAAACACACTGGGGTGCTAAGGAGTGGCATTATTGTATGAACAACCTCAATATGATGCAACGTACTTAAAAATAAATATATTTCGCAAACTCTTATCATTAGTTATACTTTTGATAGAATTAAAATACATCATGATGATTGTGTTGATTCATTGCAGCTGACCATCACTTGTTGAAAAAGCTTGCCAAAGTCATTGTTAAGCAGTTTACACTCTTCCAAAGTAAAAAGGAAGCTGGTGTTTTTGATACGTTACTTCAGGAATGATCTGTAGAAAACAAATTCCAATGTACAATTTTAAAAAAAATTTTGATGACTCTAGGTGTCATGAGCCACGTAAATGGTGACAAGCAAAACTGTCTTCTACTTTCCCAACATCAAGAGTATGATTGGACCCAGTGTTGGTTTATGGCTGGAGAAGTAACAGCTGGCACACAAAGCTTGAACAGAGCCCCAGTGAGAAATTTAGAAGGCAAGTGTGATGGTCTTAATAGCTTTTCTTCTGAAGGGCTTTGGTTCCAACAGAACATGTCAAATCGATTAGCTGAGTATTTATCTGTTAAGTCAAAGTGGTGGTGGTAAGGTAGAGTATTATATATTTCAGAATCTGTAGGCCTAGGTGATGATAAGATCACAGTGTTAAAATCACTGCAATAATATCTTTGTGCAGGCTATATCTGTGCTTTTTTCTTTCTTTCTTTTTTTTTTTTTTTTTTTTTTTTTTTTTTTTTTTTTTTTTTTTTTTTTTTTTTTTTTTTTTTTTTTTTTTTTTTTTTTTTTTTTTTGTGCTGGAAATTGAACTCAGGACCTTGTGCTTGCCAGGCAGGTGTTTATGCTGCTGAGCTATATCCCTGACCCAGAAAGACGGTGTCTGTTCATACAATAAAATAAGCTCTTTTAAAATTTAGAATTATTGAGCCGGGTGTGGTGGCACATGCCTTTAATCCCAGCACTCCGGAGGCTGAGGTAGGAGGAGTGTTGTGAGTTCAAGGCCAGCTTGGGCTACAATGTGAGTGCAAGGCTGGCCTGAGCTACATAGTGTGACCCTCCTCAGAAAACCAGGGCCGGGAGTTTGGCTCAGTGGCTTAAGCACCTGCCTAGCAGGTGGGAGGTTGTGAGTTCAATCCCCGGTGCTAAAAAAAAAAAAAAAAAAAAAAGGAATTATTCCTTTTGATCCTTGCACAATCAATTCAATAATTGAAGGGGTAATTTGCTGGTCTTTCATAAATACTACAACTGAAAATTAAAAACCCTAGATCTGTTTAGTCTATCTCTTTTCCTTACTGAGATGTCAGTGACATTTCCACTAAGTTTACAAGAGCTATTAAGTGGGTTTAGCATTTACTGAATAAAAGGCAGGGGATGGATTCAATGAGCATATCTGAAAAATTGAATTTTTTGAATATACTTGCCATCTATCTTAGAATTTTTATTGAATGTGTTGGATGTTGGCTGCACGACTTCATGTTATCAGGGAGTACTCTGTGGCTATGCACATGGCCAAGAGCTGCTGAAGGAGGGCAGCTGCTTCCCTGAAAATATCAAGTGCTTACAAGCCTGTGTGTGTTCCTGATGTGTGCTGCAAGGTTCCTGTGGCTACTGTGTTCAGAAGTCTGCAATCAGTATTTATTCTTTTAAGTTAAATGTACTTTTCTGGTTCAAAAAATAACCAGTATACTCAACCACTAAGTGTACAGATGGCCCCCCACTTAGGATGGTTTAGCTAATGATTTTTTGACTTTATGACAGTGCAAAAGCAATACACATTCAGTGGAAGTTGCAATTTGAATTTTGAAATTTGATCTTTCCTTAGGTTAATGATACAGTATTTGGTACAATCCTATCTTGTGATGCTGGGCAGCGGTAGTGAGTCACAGCTCCCAGTAAGCCCTGCAATAACAAGAGGAAGAGGGTGATAATCTACAGCACACTGTCACTAAGCTATGATGTTCAATATGTTAGGTGAATTAAATGCATTTTTGACATATGATGTTTTCAATTTATGATGGGTTGATCAGGATGAAATCCCACTGTAAGTCAAAGAGCATCTGCATATACTTTCAAATCAGCCCCAAGCCCTACTCTACCAACACCTGACCATCCACTCTTATTCTAGTAGAGTCACAGTAAGGACATTTGAACAATTCAGGAGGTGCCCCTGGCCATGTGGTACAGGGAAAATCCTTTTATACCCTCTAAAGGATGGAGGAAGCCAATGGAGATGTTGAATCGGTGGGTCCTAGAGCTTCATACAGGATGGGCCTTTCTTCCATTATCCAGGATTTCTGTATTTCCTCCAATTTCCTGGACCAGAGAGATATCCACTCTCTACTAGTACTTGTTATTTGGGAAGTTTTTTAGTCTGCCTTATCTCTTTAGGCCTCTTTTCTCAGTGTCTTTTCTCACTTTGTCTCTTATTTCTTATTTCATTCACTTCAGATGGGCTTTCCTAGACAAGATCTAGCTCTACATGGGCATTTTAAATTTTTATTTTTATTTTTTTATTTTAAAGATAGAAAAATCCAGCAAAACAAAACAGAACAAAGCCAAATGAAACAAAGCAGCAAAATTGGTACAGAACTTCAAAGCAGGATACTAGGAAAACAGCAATAGCTACCATAGTATGTCTCATCTTCACAACAGTTGTCCATTTCATCAGGTATAGCAAAATCAAACCAAAAACAAAACAGAATACAGCCAATCAAAACAGAATATTGAATAAGGCAAAACAATTAATCAGAACAAAGCAAAACAGTGAGAACAGTATTGAATTTCGAAGACAAGACAGAAGGAAATCCCCCATATTTGCTATATTGTATACTTTCATCCTCCCAAGAGAGGCTAAGACCACTAGCCTCAGGCCTACAAAATCAATCAAACAGTACAAGCATTTAGTTACTTTATGTGCCTAAGTTACTATCAACTCAGCCTGTCCTCCAAACCGGCGAGTTGCTTACCCAGCGGGTAGAGGGGGTGATGAGTGAGGGAGTGGTGTTGGGTTTGATTCTCAGCCCATGCACTTGTAGGCTCACGGGAAGTGCTATCTGACTTTTCTCTTCCTGGATTCTGCATGGCTTGTGCAGCTTACCAGAAAGGCTGACTAGTTAGCTTCTTGTTGGGTCTGCACAGTTTCGGCATAGCCAATTCTTGCCGGAGGGTGATGCGTGGCTGATTTTTCTTTTCCTGGAATCTGCATGGCCTGGCTAGTTAACTTCTTGTTGGGTTCACCCAGTCTCAGCATGGCCGATTCTTGTGGGGTGGGGGTGTATGTGCTGATTTTTCTCTTCCTGGAATTTCTGTGGCTTGCGCAGCTTACCAGGGCATTTTAAATTTTCATTTCACTCCATTTTTGGAAAACAATACCAATTTCATATTTCTTAGCTCAAGTGGATTTGGATTTAGAAAGCTTCTGGGCATTGACCTCGCTTCTCAAGGCTTTGCCTTTACTCCTGTTCCTGCCCTAGATTTGCCCTCATGTTTCAAGCTCTTACCTGGATTTCCCTTTTGTCCTGGGTTATTCACCATTTTCAGTTCATTGCCTCCACCTCTTCCCAGCGTCTTCCCAGTACAGTGGAACTTAGTGCTGATAATAAACACCTCTGTGTCTATCATTTTATTTGACAATAAAATAAATCCTTTGTTGCCAGTGAATACTGAGATAAGGGTTTTGGAAACTTCGAAGGTGAAGCAGGGAGAAGGGGTAAAGCTACTTCCTAAATATACAGGAGGATTCTGGTGAAGATGAAGAGAAATGAAGGGTTAAAATTGTATTTAGAAGGTAAAACTGATCTCAGAGATCAACTGGCAAGGTGATGGAATAGAATAGGGCTTTAGATTTCCAGTTTGTAAAAGTGAAGGATGCAGCGTACAGTGACATGGAGAATACTAGGAAAACTGCACTTTTGGTCCAGGGGAAAAAGTTGGGGTAATCATGAATTTTACTCAAAACATAATATATTTTAAGTATCTGAAATGTCTAAGTATAATTACCAAATAACTTTAGAAAACTGGAACTGAGAGGAGAGTTCTCAGCTAGAATGATGTCAGCGAATTATTCAAGCAATGATAGGAAAGAAATGCCTGGGTTTGGTGAGATTTTCTGGAGAAAGAATAGCATGATAAGAGAGTTTTGGGAAACTAGATTTTGTCCAATAAGTATTCGCTTTTTAAATTGTTATTATCATTTCCTATTGGAGGAGTATACCTCCTTGTCCCGTTTACTTGGCCCCATGAGTTGTTTTGGAAAATGAGGTATCAGCAGATGTTACAGGAGCAGATGTTTGAAATGTGCCCTTCTGTGCTCGTCCCTTTTGCTTTGAAAAGCACATGATTTGACTTAGATAACCACTGGCTCTTAGAATTAGCAAACTTGGGATCTAATTCAAGGTTTGAGATCAAGTCCGGTCGAACCTATCTTACATCAGTCTAATGCGATTCACAGGTATCTAAGTGAGAGGTAAATACCTACTTTTTTAAGCCACTCAGATGTCAAGATTTGTTGTTATGCAGGACTGTTGTGATAGTATGTGATGGAAACAATAGCGTATGATCTAATGGTAAGGAACACTAAGGTCCTTACAGGGCTGAATGCAAATTAAAAGCAATATTGACATCTGACGCATATTTGTATTAGCAAAATCCAGTATAAGGGTCTGATGAAATATTTGGCAAATATCTGTATGGATGGAAACACAGTCCAATTTAGTCACAGTTGTTTGACTATCGTAAGTGTCTGTAAGTCACACATATATTTTTATAAGTATTCTTCTTCCAAGAAGTATGTCTTTGAACAATGAGAAGAGGTTCAAATCAACCTGGATGCGATAGTAGCCAAGATCAACAACTGTATCCCTTCTTTCTCCCTCAGTACATTTTTATTATGTGTTGTAAAGAAATGCTTAAGAAAATTGATGTTCTATCTAAATCCTACACGAATATTTTAGGCTATGTTTTATTGTTGTTGTTGAAGCACATTTCAAGTGAACAAATTTTAAAATTAAAAAAGAAAGTTATTAGTGGCAGTAAACATGCCTGTAAATAGTATGTCAAGGGAATGAAGGCAATCAAAGTGAATCTTTTGGCCACTAACATTTTCATAAAAGTCTTGATTAGTTATGAGGTAATTGTGAGAGCTGATGAGTAAGAATCCAAAAAAGAAAAATAGCCTCTCTGGCTCAACAGCTGTGGAATCTTGTAGTAATTGCTGGAATATTCCTTCTCAGTAAATTTAAAGCTTGCTTTTTATGTCATGGTAAAATGTAAATGCTTGATCTGAAATATATGTTTTAACTTTATCTTATTTACAACTGTTTTCTCCAGTGCAATTCTACATTATAACTGAGAGGAGAAAAATTCAGCACCTGGATTTATATGTTTTCTGCACTAAAAAGATAGGAGAACTGTTAGATAAAGCAAAAAGTAGGCTGCGTTTAAAAGCTTTTAACTGTCAGGTTTTGATTATTAATGAAAATGTGATTTCCCTCCAAAGGTGGCCACACTAAATGTTCCCAAGTAATCGTGTGTGTGTGTGTGTGTGTGTGTGTAAAAGTGTGCACTGTTGCCCAGTATGTATAGGGGGTATGTTAGATGATACCTTACCTATTTTGACCACAGTGTGAAACTTTGAAGTATAAACATGAACAAAAAGAAGAAAGCCTTCAAAAATGGAGAAACAACATTCCATTCTCTCAGAACATTTTCATTCTCTCAGTTTGCTGGCTGCCTCCTCTTTTTCCCAGCAGTCACCAGAAACAACATCCCATTCCCCACACTGCCCCTTGCCTGAAAGGAAAGGGCACCATCAATTCTGAGAAAGAGATTGCCAAAATAACAAAACTTATTGGAGTGGATACTGTCTCACAGAAACTGCCAATCAGTTATGGATGCAAATCTGCCTTCCTTATTTCTCATCCCATCCCACAACTAGGGAAATCAACCTAAAGGAGAACCGCATCCTTAGGAGAACCTTTGCCCTTCTGCCAAAGAATATAAATGACACTGCCATCTTGGGATATAAGCTTACCATCTGTATAGGATATGCTATGTACCCCCAAGTCCTCATACTTTTGATGGGGCTGAGTCTGATGCTTGTGATCAGTTTGTTGTCTAGCACCATGATTAATGACGTGACTGCTACACCCACCCAGGGGTGGAGCTGAGATACAGTATAAGGGAAGGCGGGTCTTCCTCTTGCTTGCTTCCTGGCTTCTGCCCTCTCTCTCTCGCCAGCGCGGATTGCGGCTTGCAGCTTGCAGCCGCCATGAACTGTAGCCCCGTCATCCCATGCTGCCTTGGAGCCCACTTTATGGACTGAAACTCCTGAGAAACTGTAAGAATAAACCTTTCCTTCCCTAACTTTGGGCATCAGGTATTTTGTCTCGGCAACGAGCAAAAAGTAACTAAGACACCATCCTTTCTGCCTTCTTTACTGTACAGTTCTCCTTCCCTTACATGTTTGTGTTTGTGTGTGTGTGTGCCTTTGTGCTTTATTCAGGGCTCAAAATATAGCAGGAACATGGTTAAAGAAGCAAATAGTACAGAATGTAGATGTCTCTTTCTCTTCATTCTTCAACCCTTTTCCCAATTGTTAGACTTCAATAGCAAAAGAGTTTGAAAGGAGGCAGGTGTGTGTGCATATGTGTGTGTGTGTGTGTGTGTGTGTGTGAGAGAGAGAGAGAGAGAGAGAGAGAGAGAGAGAGAGAGAAAGAGAGAGAGATACAGAGAGAGCAAGAGAGACAGACAGAGGGAGAGAGACAGAGACAGAGATAAAGAGACATCCACTCCCACCACCACACACATGAAACAATAACAACAGCAAACACCACCACAACAACAAAGCACCAAAAAAACCAATGATAAAACAAAACAAAACAAAACAAAGCAAAGCAAAGCAAAGAAAAACAAAAAATCTACAACCGCTCTGCAGGTTAGATGTCCAAGAAAGTCTTTCAGATTAAGCTCATTCCAGACATTTACAGTATAACCAAACAATGAGAAACACTAGTATCCAGCCAACCACAGACCCAGCCATCTCTGACTTAGTGTAATTTTATGACAATTAACTCAAACACAGAAGGTGATGGTTTCATATGAAAAGAAAACTAATAAGAAATCCCTTTCATTTATGTACCTTTGAAATATCTTTTATTCAATTATTTTAGATAATAAATGAGACAATAAATTCATATACATTTGGGATAACTTTGTCGTACAGAAACATCTCTTGGGTTTTGCATTTTCTTCTTTATTTTAAAGGTTTGTGGATAGCTTTTCTGAGAATAGAAACCTTCCTCAAGGAGTCATTTTTTTCCTAGAATATTAGAAAGGCCCCTCGTAGGTAAATAATGATGTCAACACAAATATTTGCACCCCTCCTCTCCCATACAAACTAACTTAGGAATTTTTAGTTCTATTACCTGACTATTTTAAAAACAGAGTGAAAATTTGCTCACCAATCAAATGATGATTAACAAAATCTGTAAGTTGTCATTTCACTTGATAACTGATAGCTCAAAAAAAAAAAATTGGAAATCTGTGACTAATGGTCCAGGAGTGAATGACTTGCTTAGAGGAATGCTTTAGATGAAAGTGCTATTTCAGAAATCTTTAGGTATTTTTTCTTCTTTTCCCCATGTCATTTTGCATTAAAAAAAAAAAAAAACTTACACACTCTGTTAGTAAGAAAATATAGTACCAAAACTCATTCTCTTTTTAAGTACACACTAGAGTCTCTGTAGTCAGTTTTCCTGAGTATCTTTTCTTGGATTTGCCATGAGACAGCATGGAATGGGTTAGAATGTGGGCTCTGCAAACAACTCGTCCTGATCAAGACCTGACTGGCATATGGCTAGCTTCTCCACACCTCAGTATTCTGTAAACCCTGTAAACTAAGGGTGAAGCTTACAATCATAGTGTAAAATTAATAGGATTGTTATAAAGACTGAATAAGAAAATGTTAGCTAAGATTTTAATATATTTGTGTCAGAAAATACACTTCAGTGCAGGTTTACCTAAAAAAATAGACAAAACCAAAAATATTAAACTTCCAAAATGTCCTCAAACTAAAAACAAATTGCCAAACTATATGACCTTGGATTAATCAACTTTAAGCTATTTCCATGGGTCATCCTTTATCTCAAATTCTATGACTTTCACCAGTAAAAAATAATAGAGATATATATATTATTTATATATATATCTCTATATACACACACACACACACACACACACACTTATTTGTTGTTGTTGTTGTTTGTTTTTTGTTTTTTGAGACAGGGTCTTGCTATGCAGTTCAGGTTGGCCTGAAACTCACTATGCAGCCCAAACTGGCCTTGAATTCACAGTGATCCTCCTGCCTCAGTCTCCCAAGTGTTGGAATTACAGGCATGAACTACCATGCCTGGCAGGAAAGTCTACATTACAGTCTTCTTTCTATGCTGGTCAGAAGGTAACTAACGACCTGAGGGATGTCCATGGCAGCATGGTGTCTATGGGTATTATTTGTGAAGTACGGACATGGAAAGAAAAATAAAAAGAGATGCTATGTAGATCACAGAAAGAATATATCAAATGGCCTATGGAAAACATGTACCTATCATTGTGTTACTGATTAGATGCCATCAGTGATGTGCCCAGCACATCAACATTGGAGATTCCACATTATTGCATACACAGAAATCAAGGCCAAAAAGATTATTGATTTCTGGCTTTACTGACCTGAAGAATTTAAGTTCCATTGTCAAAATGTACATATCAAGGTACCACATATATCTAGGTTGATTTCTTTTCATGCACATATTGTATTGAATTGTGTCATCCACACATTGCAGAAAGTCAAGACATATCCCTTTCTTTACTGTAGGCAAAGCCTATTAGCCCTGCTCCCAAAGCTATTGAGCTAATCTGATAATTCCAATAGATTATTTCTTGAGGGATATCTACTGCTCTTCTAGGGGTTGGTGGGTTGGATTGTGTCACAGCTACAAAACAGATATCTGACATAATACTAACTGGAGGATCAAAGCTCAGCAGAGTTCGGGGAGAGGAGAGAGGTTGTGGAGAGGACAAGATGAACAGAGATAAAGAAGGGGGAGACAGGTTGGTAGCTGGAGACGGACCAAGGTCAAAGAAGAGGTCTGAGTAAATATGAAAGTTGTGCAAATATTTTCAGGTTGAGCAGGAAGGTTGGAAAAGTAGGGAAAGTGAAAAGTACAGACAGAGGGGGCAAGTTCATAGAGGAGGCGGCTGTAATCTTTAGCTGAAGGAAGAATGCCCAGAATTCTGGGGCTAGAGTAAAGTAGGTGAGATTAGATGTGGGATAAATGCTGATTGTCGTCCATGACTGCACTTTGATTAGAAAATAAATCTTTCATTGAACAGTGGAATAAAAAACTGATAACTTAATTAAAATTTTCTTGAATGCAAAAGGAATTAGGGAAGCAAGAAAACAGAGAAATGAATTTTACAGTTACCTAACTGTTAATTCTCTCTTTGGAAGTGTGGTGGATTAACTAACGGTCACCTTGTAACTCCCAGCTGAACTGAGTCAGAGTGCTTCCAGGTGTGGAAGGCCCACCTAAGGATTATAACCAACAGCATGAAAGCAGAAGTGGAGGGGTGTGCTTGTTGATTGTCCTGGAAAAGCTTGTAACTTCTCGTGGAAAAGCTTCTTGCTATGATTTTCCTGATATGAACTCAGTTGTTCTCATTGTCAGAGGAGCTCAGGTCCTCACTGTCACGAAGGATGGCTGTGTTTCTCTTTAAGGGAGCGCTGGTCCTTACCTTGTGTCACTTCCTGACTCCAGAGCAGATCCTTCAGCCTGCTGGCACAGATCCTTCATCCCACTAGCACAGACTTTCTAATTTTCACCGCTGACCTTTGGGTCTTCCCAGTGCAGATCCTTGATACAGACTTGCCTGAGTCATTGTCGTGGGCTCTAGGCCTCCAACTGGACTTGTGGGGGACATTGCCATGGGCTCCAGGTCTTCAGATAGATGTGTGCAGGATGTTACTGTGGGATCCAGGCTCTCAGATGGATTCTTTGAGTCTCTAGTGTGTGGACAAATCTCCCACACTCTTTTGCATTTTAATCTTTGGGTAAATATTATAAAATAATCCTATAAATTATGTGTCCTGTATTAAATCTATTTTGTTGAAAACCTTAACTACAACAGAAAGATAGTAACTAGAAGTAAGTCTTTCTGTTTCATCCCTCTTGTAGAAAGATTTGCTTTGTGTGGGTGGCAGTTGGCTGAAACCATTTTACATTAAAAAAAACTCAGTTCTTTAAAATCTCATGTATACACAAGGAAGGGACATTCTTTATATTATCAAATATTTTATTTCCTGTGAGGTTAGGATTTTTTATATTTTTATTTCCTTCTTTTATGAGTTGTCAGTTTTGTCATCTGAAAGAAGGCTTTTTATGAAACACTTTAAAAAAACTAGAAAAAAATTTCTGGGGTCAAGAGAATCCAAGATGCTCTGATCTAGGGGTGGCTGAATGAGGGAAGCAGGAAAAAATAACAAAGTTAGAAAGGGGGAGGCATGGAAATGTAGATTCTCATATATAAAGGCATCTTTAGTGGCTCCTGGTACAGTCAATATCAGATGAACTCAGATAGTATCAGCTTGATCACTTTCAGAGACAGAAAGCTCACTGCCTCTTGAGACTGTTGATTTCATTCTGAGTTCCCAAAGCTAGCTTTGTGTGAAGGGAGCAAAATAGCTAGTTCTTACATGGAGCCAGATTTATTTCTAAGAACTTCACATATATTAATCATTTAATGCTCAAAGAAACACTGTAGAAGGTTACTATCTCTATAGTAGAGGCAAATAATGTTCAGGGAAATTAGATGAATGTATCCATGTGACACAGTCAGTCAAATAGGGCAAGACATAGGACCATAAGAGTCTACCTCTAGAGACCATGCCCTTAATCACATTAGTGTTCTTTCATTCACTGCCTGTCTCAAGTCTTTCTTCAATCCTTGTTTGATCAAGAAGGTTGTAGTGTCTTCCATTCAGTTTCTCCCCTTCTTTTGATCTTCAAGCACATATTTGCTGTTGTGAGAGTATTTGTTTAGATTTTTCGTGAAACAGTGTAAGAAATAGAAAAAAAAAGGCACACAAAGCAATTAAAAGTCATTAAGAGTCAACACAGTAGGAGACAAGTCTTTGAGAGAAGAGAGAAATTTTGGAAAGTGCCCCTAGGGACTATATACTTTATTTCACTTAAGAAATGCAAGGGAAGAAACTGGATTATTTTCAGATTTCTTTTCGCTAACGGGACCATATTCCTTCATTACTGCACTAATCTAGAATTAGGCCACATACCATGGATTTAGAGGGTTGCATGTTTTTAAAAGATCTTAATTGTTCTTCCTGTAAAGTTCATCTAGAACTGTCTGGTTCACACGTAGCTTTGAAAACCTTTCCCTTAATTTTTCTTTATTTTCTTGACTAAATATTTCTACCAGCTCTTTTTTTCTTTCTTTCTTTCTTTCTTTCTTTCTTTCTTTCTTTCTTTCTTTCTTTCTTTCTTTCTTTCTTTCTCTTTTTTCTTTCTTTCTTTCTTTTCTTCCTCTTCTTCTTCTTCTTCTTCTTCTTCTTCTTCTTCTTCTTCTTCTTCTTCCTCTTTTAATAAAATCTTATTCTATCTACTAAAAGTCACTAGAATTCTAAGGACACACTATTCACAAGAGAAATACTTTTTTAAAAATTGTCTTCTTAGTATATTTTTATGATAGGTAATATATGCTTATGGGGTACGGGTGCACATGCATATAGAATTTCCTTTCCTTTCTCATCTTCTCCCTTCTGTCTCTCCCCATCCTCAGATCCTCTTCTTATCTCCAGACAGCCTACCTCCCTGTTTCCTATCATCTTTCTATTATCTGCTCTTTAAATTACCTACACTTTGGGTTTCTCATTTAAGAGAAATCATGAGATATTGAGCCTTCTGTTTCTGCTTTTTTCCCTTACTATTATGGACTCAAGTTGCATCCATTTCCTACCGATGACTCAAGTTTATCTTTCTTCATCCTGAATAGTACTCAGTTGTGTATATATGCCACATTTTCTCTATGCACTCATCTGTTGCTGGGCATATAGAAAATCTTGACATGAGAAAAATTTGGATATTGAGACATGGCCGGTACACTTATGCACATAAAGTAAACTGACTATGTTATAAGGGTACACTTTATTAAATTTGACATTAAGCCACAACCACAGTCAAGATGAATACATCACCTTTGTGACACCTTTGGGTCATTTGTGATTCTTTGTGACTTTTCCCCTTTCTTTTACCTTTTCTGAGACCACGGGAACTACTGATTTGCTTTCTATCACTATATGTTAGTTTTCATCTTCTAGAGTTTCATGTAAAGAGAATCATACACTATACCCTGTTTGTTCGAGTGATGGGTAAAATCTAGCTTCTTTTATTTAGAGTCATTATTTGAAATATAACCATATTATTGGATGCACCAGTCATTTATTCTGTTGTATATAGAAAATGTTCCATTTTATAAATATCAACTTTTTAAAAAGACACAATTAGCATAAAATTGGTCTTGTATCAGATTTTGAATATTACAAATAAACCTTTTACTTTATGTGAACAAGTCTGTGTATACATTGGAATTAAATCTTGGACATATAACTAGGGTTGAAATGATTACATCACATGGTAACTGAAAGTTTATCTTAAACGAAATCTCTAACAATCAAAATGTTTTCGGTTGCACTATTTTGAAGTCTCACCGGCAGTGCATGAAGGTTCCACTTCCTCTGCATCCTAACTAACATTTGATAGGCTCGGTCTTTTTCATTTTACTCATTGCAATAGTTGTACAGTAAGATTTCACTGTGGTTTCAATTCGTACTTCTGTTATGACTAATAATGTTGAGTACCTTTTAAATATGCTTCTTTACCATTTGCATCTTTTCTTTGGTGAAAAGGTGTTTCAATCTCTTGCTCATAGTTTTGCATTTCATTCTTTGCTTTAAGAATTCATTTCATGCTCTTCACATGAGGTTTGAAAAATAGTTTCTCTCAGTTTGTGTCCTGTCTCTTCTTTCTCTTAACAGGCTTTTAAAGGAATTTTCAATTTTGATGGTCCAGTTAATTGTTTATTTTAGGAGGTGTCAAGCTTTTGTTGCTGTTAACTATGAAATCTTTGCCTAACCCAAGTTCACAAAGAAATTCTGTTATGATTTCTTCTAAAAGTTTTACAGTTTTAAATTGTATAGTTAAGTCTATAATCAGTTTAATCTTAATTTTTCTACTTTTAGATAAGATGGAAATAAATATCCTTTTTCAAAAATTTTTTTTCTATTTAATTCTTTTTTTTAAATTTTATTTTAAAGATAGTAAAATCCAATTAAACATAACAGAACAGAGAATCAAAACAAAGCAGTAGAACTGGCATAGAACTTCAAAGCAAGACACTAGGAAAACAACAGCTACTATATTATCTTCACAATAGTTGACCATTCCACCAGGTATAGCAAAATCAAAACAAAAATAAAACAGAATAAAACCAATCAAAACAGAATATGAAATAAAGCAAAAAAAAAAATAGTCAGAATAAAGCAAAACAATGAGAATATTGGACCCCAAAGACAAGACAGAAGGGAATGCCCCATATTTGCTACATTACATGCTGTCACCCTCCCAAGAGAAGCCCAGACTGCCAGCCCCAGGCCTGCAAAATCAACCGAACAATGCGAGTATTTAGTTGCTTTATGCACCTTAGTTGCTGTCAACTCAGCCGGTCCTCCAAACCAGCAGGTTGCTTATTGGGGGGTGCGGGTGAGGTCCTTGATTCTTAGCTCGTGCGCCAGTAGGCACACGGGAGGCACAGATCTTTCTCTTCCTGGAGTCTGCGCTGGTCGCACACAACTCACCAGGAAGGCAGGCTAGTTGTCTTTTGGTTGGAACCTCCCTGACCCAACTAAATATCCTTTTCAAGCAGATATTCAGTTGTTTCCGTGCCATTTGTTGAAAAAATATACATATTCATATGAGTGTAGATCTAATTCTTATCTCTATTCCATTCCATTGGTTTGTCTATCTTTACATATTACTTTGATCACTTTTGTTTGATAATAAGTCTGGAATACAGGTAGAATTAGACGTTAAACTTTGTTTAATTTGTCTTACCTATTGTAGGTACTTTGCATTTTCATATGAATGTTGGAATCATCTTGTTAGTTTCCACAAAATGACCATGTTGAAATTTTGTTTGTGATTGAATAGAGCATATGGAACAGTTTGGGGGAGAATTGATACACCAGTGGAAGATTATTATCTCTTCATTTACTGGGTCTTCTTTAATTTCCTGTGGCAATATTTTTTAGAAATCTGCTTATTAGTCTTAATTATTTATTGTCAGATTTTTCCTAGTCAATATTTCTATATTATTTTAATATTTCATTGTATTATATTATTTTTATATATAGTATTTCATTATATTATATTATATTTAATATTTTCACATTCCAATTTTTCTTTGCCAGTTTATAAAAATACTACTGATTTTGTACTTTATTTTTGCAAGCTCAATACCATGGCCTGAATATTCGTATCCAGTTCCCACTGTCCCATTAATATGGTGAAATTCTAATGACAAAGTTGACATTAGGAAGTACAGTCTTTGGAGGGTGATTAGATCATGAGGGTGGGAAGCCTCATCAATGGAGTTAGTGTCCTTATAAAAGAAGCCTAAGATTACTAGTCCCTTCTACCAAAGTGCAGATACTTTGAGAAAGCAACATATATGAATCACAAAGCAGACCTTCACCAGGTATTGAATCTGCTACTTCCTTATTCTTAGACTTCTCAGCTCTATAACTGTAATAAATAAATTTCTGTTGTTTATGAACTACTCTATTTATGCTATTTTTGAGCACCTAAGACAATCAGGACTTGCAAATTTTTGTTGGTTGTGTGACATTTTTTGCACAGACATGTTGTTTGACAATATAATTTTACTGCTTTCTTTCTAATATGGATATCTTTTTATTTCTTTTTCTTCTTATTTCACTAGAAATTTTTAAGACAGTATTAAATAGCTATAAGTTCAGATATCCATCTATTCTTTCCGCTATTTAAAATAAATATATTCATTCATTCATCACTAATTATGAAATTAGTTGTATATTTTCACAGATGGGATTTTTCAGGTTGAGAAAAATTTCTTTTAGTCCCACTTGTTGATATCTAATCAGAAATATATGTGTGATTTTATCAAATGCTTTTTTTTGCCTCTATTGAGATGATCACACAGTTTTTGCTTTTCAGTCTGTTAATAAGATAAATTGATTGATTTTAGATGTTACATCAAAATTACTTACAAACATTGCTTTTCTGTAATAAATTCCATTATTTCATGATGCATTAAAATTTCTTTACAATGTTGGACTTTATTTGATATTTTTTAAAGAATTTTTTTCATTTTTATTCATGAGGCATAAAATTCTCTTGTCTTACTGTCTTTGGTGATTGAATCAAGGTGATACTAATCTTATAGATTGGAAGCAATTTTTCTTTTTAATTTTTTTGAAGAGTTTGTGTAGGATCATTATTTTTTAAATTTTAGAAGAATTTTCCAGTGAAGCCATATGGGAATGGAATTTTCTTTGTGAGAAGTTTTACTATTACAAACTAATTTTCTTTAATAAATGTAAGTGCACTCAGTTTATCTACTTCTTCAGTGATCTTTGGTTATTTATATCTTCCAAGAAATATCCATTTCATGTAAGTAAATTTATTAGTATAAAGTTCATGTTATTCTCTTTATTTTTCATTTATTATCTATAGCATTTGGACTGATTTCACTCCTGTTAGTTCTCACATTAATGATTTATGTTTTTCTAGTGAGTCTGACTAATGATGAATCACTTTTTATAGATTTTCTCAAATAGGTGCAGCTTTTTTATTAATATTGTATTTTTTAAATTTCACTGAAATTAATCCATATATTTACTTTATTTACTTTGACTTTAATTTACTCTTCTTTATTCAATTCTGGAGAAGGCTAACATTTTATGCAAAGGACCCTGTGGCAATATTTTAGACTTTGTGAGCCATAAAATCTCCAACTACTCAACTTTAATACTGTAATATGTATGCTTACCATAGAATATAAAGAAATGACCATGACTGTGTCCTAATAAAACTTTATCTACAATACCAGGTCTTGATTTGGACCACAGATCAGTCTGCCAAACTCTGTTTTGGTTGCTTATCAATAAGGCTGACTGCATTCATTTGAAACTTTTTGTTCTAATACAGATATTTAGTGCTATGAATTTCTCCACAGAACATTATTTTTGTGCATCCTACAAATATTTACATTTTCCTTTTAATTGAAATTAAAATACTTTCGAGTTTAATTTTGAATTCTTTGACTTTTGGGATAAATAGAAATGCACTTAGTGTCTGAAGATCTCTCTGGTATTGATTTCTAATTTTATCCTCTACAGTCAGAAAACATTCTATGTGATCTAAATTTTCTGAAATGCGTTCAGCCAGATAATTTTAAGACCCAAAATATGATCTAGTTTCATAAGTGTTTCAAGTGTACTTTACTTGAAAAGAATGTGTATTCTCCTATTTTGGGGTGGATGATTTTATAGATATTATCAGGTTCATTTAGCTGTTAGAGATTTCAGGTATTCTGTGTTGCAGATAATTTCATCTATTGTATCAAACATTGAGAAGTGAATTTGAATCTCCAACTATAATAGCGGATTTGCCATTTGTTTTTTAGACTTCTATTAGGTTTTGTTTCTGTATTTTGAAGGTCTGTTATAAGATACATACATTTTAACATTGTAGGCAGGTGTGGTGGTGCACACCTGTAATACTAGCACTCAGGAGACTGAGGCAGTAGGATTGACATGTGTTTGAGACCAGCCTGAGCTATGAAACAACTTCAAGGCCAGCCTGGACTACCTACAAAAACCCTGTCTTAAAAGAAAAGAAAAGAAATGAAAAGAAAGAAAACAAAAGTAGATAAATAAATGTTTAGCATTGTTTTATCTTCTGGATTAATTCACTCCTAGATTACTATTGGACTAGTGCTTTTATCCCTAGAAATGTTTTTTGCTTTGATTTCTTTTTTGTCTAATAATTACATGGTAATTCACTTTTCTGTTTGATAAGTTTTAGTATATTATACACTTTTCCAACTTATACTTATGAATTCTTTGTGCTTTTATAGTTAAAGTGTGTTTATTATAAATAACATACAACTAGATATTGTTAGTATCAGTTTTGGTACAATCTGATAATATTTGTCTTTAAATTGGGATGTTTATGCCATTTACACTTAATATAATTATTTATATTCTTGGGCTTATGACTATTGTTTTGTATTTTCTATTTTGCCATCTGTTTGTAGATTCTTTTTACTTTTTGTATCTTTTATATTAGTGTTTTATGACTGTTTTTTATCTTCTCTGTTAGCTTATTAATTAAAACACTTTGTTAAATGTTTGCTTAATGGCTTACAGTATGTAATTTACTGCTAGTTTTGTAATTTTATACTATTTGATAAATGAGATATAGATCTTAAATTAGTGTTCTTTCATTTCTTTCTTGGCCTTCATACCATTATTGTTAGGCATTGTACATTTACATTTGTTTTTAGTTTCATAGTACATTATTAATGTTTTTCATGAAACAATCAATTGTCTTTTAAAATTTTTAAACAATAAGTAAGACATCTTGAATATTTATCCGTGTAGTGGTCATATCTTGTGTTCTTCATTCTTTTATTCATTTGTATTTGTATACAACCATATTTGTTTCCAACTGATTTGTTTTATTTATTTATTTATTGCCTAGAGGATTTCCTTTAAAATTTTTTTGTAATATGGTTTCGCTGGCACAAATTCAATTTTTGTAAGTCTGGAAAAGTCTTTATTTCACTCTTAAAGTTTTTTTTTTTCTAGTTTTAGAATTTTGGGGGTAATAGCCCTCTTTCTATCAATTATCCTCAAATACAGGAAAGACTTTGCTTTACCTCTTCTTCTTTACATTATTTCTAATGAGGAATATCTCTGCTCTTCTTGCCACAATATGCATTTTTTTCTTCAGTTGTTTTTAAGGTTTTTCCCTTTATAACTGGTTTTGAGTGATGATTGTGTAAAAGTGCCCCCTTGTAATCTTTTCCTGTTTCTTCTGCTTAGCATTTGTCAAGCTTTGTGGACCTGTGGGTTTATTACTTTTATAAAATTTGAAATGTTTTAAGTTTTTGTTTCTTCAAAAGCTTTTTTCTATCACTTGGTTTGAGGATTTCAGATGCAAGTAAACTGGGCCAATAGAAGCTTCCCCACAAGCTTTTCTCATTTTTAAAGTATGTTTTTTCTCTCCATGCTGCATTTTGGAAAGTTTTCCCTGTCATTTCTACAAGTTTGCCAATCCCCTCTTCTGGAATATCTAATCTGTTATTAATGTCAGGCATTGCATTTTAGGATCAAAAACAGTTTTCATCTCTCACTGTTTGATTATGCTTCTATGTAATTCTAAAATATATATATTAAATGTAATTAGAATGCCTGGTTTAATGTCTGTACTTGATAATTCTGTCATTGCCATCAATCCTTGGTCTGTCTCTTAATTTTTTCCTCATTTTGTGTCTTCCTTCTTTCCATGTACCTTAATATTTTATAACTTCTGTTGCTCTTTGGACATTGTGAATATTTATTGGGTGCTGGATATTTTTGTATTTGTAAACATATTCGTGAGATTTTTCTGTGGTACAGCTAAGTAACTTCAATATAGTTTTGATTTTTATGAGCTTTCCTTGAAGAACTCAGTCATTACCAGAACAGCATTCACTCTGGAGTTAGTCATTCCCTACTCCGGAGTCAAGGCCCTCTAAATTTACTTATGCCTCATGGATTATGAAGTTTTTCTCTTCTGGCTTGTGGAAGCAGACTATTCCCATTCCAGTGTGAACCTGAGGTACTGCATACTTTGATGCTTTCAGATGGCTCTTTTCTTAACCTCAGGTGATTTCTTTAATTCTGCACTCAGGACTCTGCTGACTACTGAGGTAAATCCTCTGCAAATCTCCAACAATGTTCTCTCTGTTCTTTATTTTCCTCCCCAGTGCTCTATTCTATAAATTCTAGTTGCCAGAATCTCCTTGGACTCAGCTCTGTCACATTCACTCAGAAAACCCACCCAGTCTCATCCAGCTTCCTTCTCCTAGCATCACTGCTTGATGCCTCTTGCAAGAGAGTAACTGGGAGGAATTACAGAACTTACTTCCTTTATTTCCTGCTTCTCAGGAATCAGTCCTTTGGTGCTCAGTACCCAGTTTCCAGGAAATTAATGTTTTACATATTTTATCCAAGTTTTTGTTTGGTGTTTCTAGACAGGGATGGCAAAACTGGTTCTTATCATCCTATCTTAGTCAGAATATATGTCTGTTGAGGTTTTTTACTCATTAATTCTCTGCTCCGGAAATTCTCTAGTTCATTTTTCAAATGGGTTTCCTATCCCAGATAATGCATCAGGCACATTCTAAAAGCTCTAAAGGAGAGCAAAACACTCCCTGTTATAGTTTATTCTTGGTTCTTCTATATGTGCAACATAAGAATATATTACTGTATTCGTCTAGTTAGGTGGTGGCCTGTCAATTTGCAGGCGTATAAGAACACAAATATTCCTTACTTGCTCAAATATAACCTATTTCTCTTACCTTTTATTTGTGCAATTTTCATATTTTTTCCTGGTTGCAGAATTTTTAAAAACAGAATTTCATTGGTTAGTTTTCAACCAGGACTTGCTAATTCACAGCAGGGGAACAGATCTTAAGGAATACCCAGTATCTAGGAAGAGAACATCAGACTCTGGAACAGAGCTCAGGGAAGATTTTTCAAGTTGCTGATATAGAAGGAACATATGGTGGTGGTAGCCAGTTAAAAGGAAAAAGTAAAATAAAATCCTGCATATGGAATGAACTAATCTGCAGGATCTAGAAAAAGAACCTAAGAGGACCTAGAGAGTCTTTGGGATAATAGAGAAGTGGTGAAAAGAATTACGAGAAAGAGTCATTGATATTTTGGACCTGTACTGGGGTGATGGCATAACAAAGAGAATCAATGTAAAATAAGTGTATAATTATGCAAAGGGTTTATTAGGTAGGCTTACATGATCGGAAGGGGAGGAGTCCTACTGGTTGTCTGTGGAATCAGAGGTAGAAGAATCCAAAATGGCCATTTGGGCACTGGTGAGTGAGAAGCTCTAGTAGTTACCAGAGGGGGAAGTACTGGAAACTCACTGCAGTCACTGGTGGTGTGAGTCTGTCAGAAAGCGGAGGAGTCTTCACCAGAAGTCTGAAGAAACTGGAGACCAGTGGCTGAAGGCAAAGGTGAAGACTGGAGCTCTTCCTAAGAAAAAATACTTCCTTCTTTCTTCCCTTTTCATTCCACCCTGGCCATAAACATGTTGGTTGCTGCCACCCACATCCAGGGTGGGCCTTTCTTCTTCAGTTTGTGACCTACATGTCAATCATCCACAGACACACCCAGAGACTTACTAAACTGTTATGTGGTTCTTACTCATATCAGGTCAATGTACCAAAATCAACGATCACAACAACTCACTTGTGATTGTAGCTATGATGTTCTACACTTTATGATGATGATCTCAGTGTTATTCAACTAAACTAAAATTTATTTCTATATTTGAATCTGCTGTTTGTCATGGTAAACAAGAGACAAAATTAAGGAACTGCATTATAATACTGAAGAGAGAATAAAGAAAGGATTAGACCCAGGTATATGGCCCAAATAGATAGAATCTGTGCAGAAGTGACCATAAGCAAGCTGGTCATCCCTGCATAGATACTGTCCATTTGGACCGAAAAGTAGAAACTTAACTAAATGTTAGATGAGGGTCTTTGTTTAAAATGCTAGGTCACTTGGAGGCCAGAAACTTGCTTCTATGGGACAAGAATATAAGTTGTTCTTAAAGCTGTAACTGAGAAAGCCGAGTTTAGGCAGTAAAGGTGGATGGAAAGTTCTAGGTCACAGCAGAGCTGTAAGTATTAACCTAAGGGGAAAAATGGATTTCTTTTCTTAGATGTGTCCTATTGCTCTTTATTTCCTTTTTGCCACTTATACTTGTTGTTTCTTCTTTCCTTATCCAATATTTTTAATGTTTTAGGTGTATTTTTTCTGTCTCTTTGAATTTTTCTAGTATTTTATTGCCTTTGTATGCGTCATCTTTTAATCACATTCTGCTTGCCATCTTTGCAGATAATGCCTTTATGGGGGCAAATATGATTTTGTATATGGAAAAGAGGAATACAGAATAGACCATGAATCAAGCTGTGCTTTCTGCAGCAACTGGCATTGCATTGCAGAAATAGGGAGGCGTTTGTGTAGTGATCAGGTAGGCCTAGTCATGATGAAGCACTGACAAGAACAGTTAATAAGAAATGGAAGAAAAAGAGCCATGTCTGCTGCAGAGTGTATTCCCTTCTTGCTCATGCAGCAGAAATATGGGACCATAAGTGCTAATCTGGTGACCTTATATTTTGTGTCATGGTCTTCATAACCCTTGGGAGCATAACCCACCACATGCTTGCAGAGAACTCTTCCCATCCTTCTAGGGAGGCTGAAAAAGACAAGTTGAAAACACAATACTGATGTCAGTGATGTAGCTCAGTGGCAGAGCGCTTAGCCCTGAATTTGATCCCCAGCACTGAAAAAAATTTTTTTTCTCATTCACATACAAAATCTATCAGATATTCAATAGATACAGGTTGAACATCTGCTACACACAAAGTATTGTAAGGTATGATTGAGTTTAAAGTTGTTTAAACCATAGTGCTTAATTTGTAGGAGCTATATTTCAGAGAAGCACATAGAAAATCATACTGTGGGAAGAAAAACTAAATTAAAATAAAAATAAGGGCTTTATGGGAGAATAAGTACAGTGGGAGCTTAGTGGAATGAGAAACTGTTCTTTGCCATTTGGTTGAGGAATACTTCCTGGGGCCTAGAATTTCATCTGATTTTGAAGAGTAACAAAGATTGAGGAAGGGAATGTTATATAAAAGCATTGGGATAAAAGATATGGTGACTCATCATCATCATCTTCTTCTTCTTCTTTTTCTTCTTCTCCTCCTCCTTCTTCTTCTTTGTCTTTTTGAGACAGGGTCTCATATGCAGTTCTGGCTGACCTTGGGCTCACTTTGTAGCACAGGTTGGTCTCGAACTTGCAACAATTCTCCTGCCTCAGCCTCCTGAGTGCTGGGATTACAGAAGTGTGCCACCACACCTGGCAGGTGACACTTATGAAAGGAATGACAGGAGGGCAGCAATACTGAAAGAACTTGGTAGAAGAGAATATGAAATACACTGGAACCCAAGGTCAGTAGGCTGTACTGTGTTCTACAGGCAAAACGCATTATGGATAAACCTTAAACAGGAGTGACAACAAAAGTAATTATGCATATGGATAAATGCATTAGTAGCTGTATAATGGATGACCAGAGGGGTTTACTGCAGCGAGATCAATCAAGAAAGAGGAGGAGGAATTAGAGTCAAATCATGGTGAATGTTATAACTGAGCACAGGAGTTATGAATGAAACCACAGAGCTAGATGACCTCAGTTAGAATTCTGGGCTTGCCATGGGTAAGCCATGGCTTTAGCAGAAGTTATGTGGCTTTTCTATGCCTTGGTATCTTTCCCTGTGAATCAAGGATCAGAATAGTAAAATATAAAATAGTAAAAATATTTGTAATAGTTATTTCATAAAGTTGTAAGAATTGAATAATTTAACAGCTATGAAGCACTTAAGTCTGTATTTAGCAAGTAATATGCACTCAATACTGTTATGTATTATTAGTAAGGCAGTGGTAAGAAAAGACAACAGTAGATTGGAAAGTTATTCTACTCTATAATTATGTCATTATTTATTATGGAGTTATTTTCAACTTATTAAATATAATTTCATCATTTAGTAAGCAAAGCAAGAACTGATACTGTTACCATAGCACTTACTATATTTCATTTATTTCTTGTGATTGTTTCCTCTTAGATTATGCATCAGATTTGGAGATAATATATTAAATAGTCACTGATGTATATTAACTTTAAAAAGGAGCTTAAAAATGTGATAGGATCATTTGAGCCATCAGAGTTAGTTGTAACTGATCTATCATCTACTCTATCTATCTGATCTATCATCTATATATCTATCAACTATCTAATATATATGTGCATACTTTTTTAAAAATTACTTTCTTATGTAATGCTTAATTTTTGAGAAATTAAAGATCCTTTGCATACTTCCCAACTCTTGGGAAGAAGGAAGAACTGTAATGTTAATTGAAATTTGTATGAATAGGCACAACAGTCCTGCACTTTCTCTACTCTGTTTTGCCATCACTACTCAGATCTTTGCTGCAAAGCAGACGGAGGTCACGTTCTATATGTGTTACCCAGAAGTAGTGGGTAGAGGGCTGGGAAACTTCCTCAGCTGCCCTGCCTGATTCCTTTGAGTTCTTTCCCATGGGACCTTGGGTAAAAAGCATGAAGCAGAATAAGACTAAATGAGAGAGCACCGAGAAGGAGAAGGACCCCTCTTCATTAGGGACAGAGAAAGGAGGAAAACAGGGAGAGATAAGTAGTTTTCCTTTACAGTTTCCTGTGCAGTTTGAATTTGAAGTGGACTTATCTATGGTCTAGGCCACACTCAAATGTGAAGGTCATGATAACAGATAACACTGTAGTCAACCTCTAACAGTAAAATGTTTATCTTGATATGCTTTAGAGTTTAATAATCATCTAGGGCCTCAGAAAAAAGCCATAGGTATGTATTAGTGAAATGATCAAGGATGTCTGGACATCCAAAGTCCCTCCAATGCTAGCCAGGGATGAGGAATATTCCAGTAGTCCTGAGATTCTAAGCTATTTCACAGAGAACACTACTTTCCTGGTTCAGGGGCTTCTCATCAGCAAGAGAGGTAAAACTGCTTTTCTTTCTTACATCTCTAATTGGAGTTAGAGGTTGAAAGAGCATAGACTTGCCTTATTTCTCACCCTAAATACACACCTGACTCCGGTGAGTCAACCAGAGACTAAAGCAATTATGGCAGTTAAGACATGCCTTTGATGCTGTGTTCTCAACTATGATGGGAGGGGTTATACAGCATCAGAAAGGGATTAACTAACATGCAGCCTTTAAAAAGAAATGCAGATGAATAGTTACTGGCAGGGAAATTTGTTCATGAATTGCAGTTAAGTGTGAACTACTTGTAATAAATATTTGTGGAGCATAGTCTGTCTATGTGAGACAAACCAAGTTAACCACTCACATCACAGGAGTGCTTGTAGGGAGGCTTCACAAGTCTAACCATGGCCATTGTGGTGGGAAAGAATATAATGGTCTGAGTGCTCATGTGTCAGAATGTTCAGTGTGCCAGTGTGGGGAGGTGAGCCTTGTGTGGATCCTTGGGGGCAGAGCCCTCATGAATGGGTTAATGCACTGAGTAGGAGTGAGTGAGTTCCCGCTCCTGCAGGACTGGATTAATTACTCTGAAAGGGTTGTTATAAGGCAAGGTGGCCTCTCATGTTCTCCCTTCTGCCTGTGTGTGCCTGCCTTTTGCTTTCTACCATGTGTTGGAGTCAAAGGAACATGAGTTTCTCACCAGAACCCAGGCGGATGGCAGCATGACACTTTTTTACAGCATTCAGAACGGAGAGCCAAATAGGCTTCCTTTCCCAGTAAGTTGTCTGGTCTCAGATACTCTGTTTTAGCCACAAAACGTTGACTAAGAAATGAGGGTGCCTCCATGGGCACACACGTGTGTATGTATTTCGCTTTTTCTATCAATAACAGTCATTTTTAGTTTTCGTAATATGAAAGACATTGTCCATTATAGCAGTGAGACAGCCTTCTTGAGATCCCTGGAAAATAATACAGTCTCCTTTCCCCTTCATTTTCTATTGTAGTCCCTTCTCTGTTTCTTACACAAAAAGTCTGGAGTAGCAGGCTTCCCTTTTCCTTACGCAGTAAGAATCTTGGAGTGTGGGTGACTGAAGTGATGCAGAAAAAAAGAGAGTGAGAAGACCTCTCCACACTTCCATTTGCCCATCTGCTTCCTGAACAAATCACCCTATCCCACCTCCTTGCCCAAAACTCTTTAGCAGGAAGAAAGAAATGGGCTGAGCTCCTAACATGTGGAGGAATTTCCCCTTCCCTACCAGGCTGCCCATTTTTTTTGAGGGCACTGATTGGGGGAACTGGGGGTTGCTGCAAGAGTCCATCCCTAGCATGTATCCTATTCTACCCCAAACTCTTTCAATCAGTAGTGTCTTGGTGCCAGGCCAGTCTCTAAGCTCTCACCTTCCTTGGCTTTCTATGACCAGTGATCTGTGTTGTTGTCTCGATAGCTTTCTTTTTCCAAAGCTGACTTTTAAACTGACACCAAAAGTAGCAGTTACACTTACACAAGAGAAGATGAGGAAACCTCAGGCCGGTTGCCTTGTGTGTTCATCAACAGACATTATCTGGGCGCCTCCTGAAGAAGCAGAGAAACAACAGCTCACATTATAATTTGGACCACAGTGACAAGGTGCTGGTCAGAGCGAGAAAATCCTAACTGGGGTGGAACGAAGTGTGGGAAACTCTAGAATTTCGCTGATTACCCATTGATAAAATAACAGAAGTCTATTTTTTTCCCTTCTCAGGGCCCCCTTTATTCACAATCTGAATGTGAAAAGTAAGAAACTGAACTTACCCAAACTTTACACTGCGCTGATTGTGTGTGGCATGCTGTCATTTGAGAATGCAGCCTCAAATCTCTTTTTTGAGGGACTTGGTGCAGAGTGAGTGCCCTGTCACCTTCTCTATCCTTTGAGGAGGTAGTGATGGGCACAACAGTTGATTCTTTCATTCTTATTGTTCTTTTTATTTTGGGAGAGGTATGTGGCATTTGTTTTTTTGGTCTCTTCTTCCTCAGCTCCTGTACCAGCAGGGTTCTTCCCTGCCCATTATCTTCTGGAAGCACATTTCCATGTCAAAGAAAGCTCTGAAGAGAAAGCCTCTTTTTCTTCCAACTCCTGTCAAGTTTGTGACCCACTCACCTTAACTCCATCCTTCCCAGCCCTGTTCCACAATAGCAAGGGAACCTGATGTAGAAACTGAAACCACACACAAAAAAACCTTCTTTCTGTACAGAATAAGAGTGGTTAAATTATCCTCGAAAACATCTACTTCTTGTACAAAGGAAGGATTACTATCTCTTCCAATAAACATTGGAATAAGAATCAATCTTTGGTGATATTGTAGATTTTCCTACAGCAAAATGGCAATGCTGAGACTACTACGCACAGATAAGCAAATCCAAGGCAGGCTGATGGTTTAGCTTGTTTTGCATCTTCAGACTGACTCTTCTGTACTCATCTAACAGAACTAGTGGGTAGCCCAGGTGAAGCAAAGTAAGATTTTTCTACTCTGTGTTCCTGTTCTTCTAGGATTGGGGCAACTTGAAACCTATTAAGACTTTTGTAATTTTGGCAGATCTCGTGAATCCCAACCCACTTCTTTCCTGTCAGTTGTCAAGGTTAAATGGCATTGATGACAGGGCTTCATTTGAGAGTTCTCTGCAGTTTTGATCATTGCTATTTGGACCCAAGTGAGGTCTTTCTCTGAGGTCATCAAAAGCCCAAGCCATTTCCTGTACTGACCACCCATTCACAAGAAACTCAAGCTCACTAATTCTTATCTTGTACCACAGTGGAAACGCCACTGGGCTTTGGATAACAGTAGACTTTCTGGGTTTCCCAACTAAAAAGCAGTTTCAAAGCCAGAGGAAAATCATAGTGTCCTGGTTCCTGTTTGTTTCTTTTGTCCAAGGACTTACCCCACTCCATCCTGTGCTAGATTTGAGTCACACTGAATTAATGGGATTTCATGGACAGGCCTGCTCTTTTTTTCCCCCAGATATTTTACACAATATCCCTTTAGCTTGGAATGTTCTCCCATTTTTTTTTTTTTTTTTTTTTTTGGCTCCTGGCTGGCTTTCATTCGGCTGACATGTCCAATTAACTCCTGAGTCTTCGAAAACTCTGTTAGATGTTCCTCCTATATAATGTTACAACTGGCAGAATGAACCAATAAAACAATCCTGAGGAAGAAGTAAGTTTCAGAAAACCTTCCAATTCCTTGCTTCTAAACTTCCTCTTTGCGTGTGTGTGTGTGTGTGGTACTTGGAAGCACAAATGACCTCTTCTCTTTTATTCTTGAAAATGTTGACACATCTCTCTCTCTCTCTGAAACCACAACAAGAACCCAAGCCTAAAATAAAAGAGACTTAGTGAGACTTATTTAAATGTCCATATATAATTCACATTATAGAAAATGTTCTCATGGGCAAGGTCAATCTAGGATATTTATTTCTAAAGGTACCTAGGGGATATAGAAATACACAAAATGTTGGTTTTCGGATAGCTTACCAGTTGGCAGTGGGATAAGGAAGTTACAGTAATTTTCCTTTCTGTGTAAGAAAATTTTAAAAGTTAAGTAGTTTAAGACAATATCCACATGTTTTGCAATTTGCAAGGCTCTGCATGGTTCAGTGTTTTCCTTTGCCCAGGGTCTAACCTAAAGGTGCTGGCCCAGCTCAGTTTTTACCTAGAGGTTTGGGGGTCCCGGTTCAAGCTCACCTGGCTCCATGCAATTTTAGGGATGGAATCCCTATTTTATTCTCATTACAGGGATTACAGGGGTTGTTCTCACACTGGAGACTACTCTGGTCCTTGCCATCTTGAAAACCAGCATCAGAGAATACCCTGTGCTCAATATACCTCTTGCACTTCAAATTCCTTTATCAGGAAGCGCCTTGTCTTTTTTGTTTGTTTGTTTGTTTGTTTTTAAATCTCATTGATGGTACGGTTAGCTGAAGTAGGACATATAAGGACCTAATCCTGGGAATTGCTATCCTACAGTACACACAAGTCTTTCCCACACTCCTGAGGAGGGAGTACGCCAGAGTGAGGAATGTGTCATCCATCTTAGAATTCTGTCTTTTCTGATACTCAGTACACAGCAGAAAAAAATAAATTCCACTTGAAATCAGGCTGGGAGACTGAGGCAGGAGCATTGCGCACTCCAGATCAGCCTGGACAATTTATCGAACCAGTGATATCTTTTGTCTCAAAATAAAAATTAAAAAAAGACTGAGGATGTAGATCGGTGCATAGGCTCTAGGTTTAATCTTCAGTACATTAAAAAAAAATCCACTTCAAGGGTATAAAGTGTTATGATGATCTACATGGAGGAATGAATTTTATTTAACAGTCTGTATTTAGCATAAAACTCAACCAGTACTTGTTAATGTGCGAGGAACCCATACTGTCAGAAAGCACGGTATTGCATTACTCAGAAAAAGCTCTGTGTGTTACATAGGAACACTTTTTTATCCACAGACTGTATAGTTTGTCAAGTTTTTAGGATTTTTTGTTTTTTTTTATTTTTTGGTGCTAAGGACCGAACCCAGGGCTTCCAGCTTGCTAGGCAAGCGTTCTACCACTGAGCTAAATCCCCAGCCCCATAGTTTGTCAAGTTTTTGAGAAGGGGAAAGTGAACTCTGAAAAGAATTTCAGATTTTGGGTAGACTAGGGGAAAGGGCTTCAGACATCTTGGAAGTGTGAGTAATTCTCAGGTGGGGAGAAGGCAGCAGAGTTTTGAGTCAAACTCCATTCAGGAACCACACACAGCAGAGAGCTTGGCATCAACATTGAGTTGCCTAGGATTAGGCACAACCTCCCTTGAGTGGCTCAAAGTTTTTCTTATTTGGGGAGGTCCCTGCCACAGTGTATGTACCCACATGTGCTCTTGAGTTCCCGATGCATTTATCTTTGAAAGAGTTGGTACACTTCCCTAAATAATGGTCTGACAACCTGACCACACACGAGGGTAGATCTTCCCAGACTGGGGCTCAGTGCCTGGGGATTGGTAATGCCTTCCCAGGTACAACAAGAGCCTGACTTGTGGTTATTGACAGTGCTTCTGAGTAGTCACCCAAGGAGAATAACAACAGGGCTGCTTCCTGGTTACGTAACTCCTCCATTTGCAGCAATTTCAGAGCTTTCTGGGGAGATCTGTTTAGAGTTGTTCCCATTCCTGTTTCACAAATGGAAATAAGCTGAGGTATGAAGGAAACAAATTTGCTCAAGGTCTTAGTAAATCAGTTGGGGCACAGGAAAGGTAATGCAATATCCCCAAGTAGTTTTTAAATTTTTAAAATGGAGACAGTGAAATTATGACAATACTCTAAAGTGATCCTTGCATTTTTAATTCAAATAGTCACTTTACACATTTCTTTAACAATTCTCTCCCTCAAAAGCTAAAATCTTTGTATTTTCACTCTATGCAGGAGATCTGGATAAGTTTAAAATTGGTTAAGAATCAAGCAAATTCTGACCAAAATGCGTATTGGGATCTTTAGGCTGAAAGTTTTTATTTAATTGCTAAATATAAAATTGAATTGCTTGACTAAAAGAGATAGTCAGTCTACAATGTTGTGCACAAATTATCATGTACTTCCGCTGTAGTTCCCAGGAAAGAATAGTAATTCTTATCTAAGAAGGCCAAGTTCTAAGAACGCCAGTGTTGTTTTGGAAACCCTTGAGCACTGCATACCACACTGTTAACTGGTAAAGGAGAAGTCAGAGAAACACATAATTAGGGAAGGATGACATAACTGAAAGAAATACAAGTGTAGGGCTAGTAAAATTTCAGTTCACTATGTTTCATACTCTAATGAAGAGTAAACAAAGTTATATTGTGTTTTGTAAGAGTAAGGAATGAGTGCAGAGAAAACCTTGAATGTCTGTGGTTTATGTCTGCTAACAGAATTTTAGAATATTTGTGCTCATTCTGATGATGATGGTTAATTTCCATCAGAATAGCAGCAGTGTAGGCCTTTGGAGAGGTTTGGGTGTAGGAATGGATATAGTGCTCCAAAAATTGACTGAAAGTCATACAGAGGTTTGTGAGGTTAAGCCCCTAAACTATGTATGAGTCTGCATACTTTTTATAACAAATTACTATTAAATTAGAACATTTAGGTAAGTTCTGACATTAAGTAAGAAAATATAGAGCATTTTAAAATGGTGAGTTTTAAATTAGAAAACAACAGCAAAGTATCTAGAGGGACAGAATATACCAAAGGAAACCCACAAACCACAAGCAAAGACATTGTTATTCTGTGGACTGACCAAGACAAAATACTCCCTTTTCCCTCACAAGGGCTGCTTTTAGCTCAATACTAAATATTCAAGGCACCAAAAATATAACTGCTCTATTTTCTTAGATTTTGTTTTTCTCCTTTGTCTACTGCAATTCTATGCAATAAATGAGAGCTAAGCGTGACCTTAACTATTGAAAACCAGAGGCCAGGATCTGGATAAAGACTACCAATTGAAGGTTAGCACCAAAACCTGATGACTGCTTGTTTCTGAGGCTGTCATGAGGAGGAAGATTTAATGAAAGAATGAAAACCTAATCAAGAAAGCCTCTCCCTGTCTAAAAAATTAAATGCCTATATGAGAGAATCTGCAGTCAACAACAGCACTTTGATAGAGGCGGTAGAAGTAGACTCAGAATACACTGGGCTTTTAAGGCTCTTGGGAAGGGAAGGTGGAAGTTAGCAGCAGGCAAGCAGCCAAAGCACATGAGTTTCTCTTTTATTGCCTTAATCATGTACCACATATACAATGGTGGAGTGAATAAAGTGAGAAATTACTCTGTCTCGACAGTTACAGATTCCAGGGACGATGTCCTGGAATCACAAACATCTCAGATTTAAGCTCTAACTCCTCAGTATTCTAGAGAGCCTCTTAACACAACTGCTGCCTGTAGAAATTTTTGTGAAATTCTCAAGAGATGTTTACCATGTTAGATGCTGCACCAGATGTATTTGTATGGAATGTTTTTCCCCAGGACTTACGCAGACACTTCCCTTCTAGTTACGTAGGTCTTCAGACCACCCTATCCAATCACTCCCTAAGAAATGGTTTATTTCCACCAGGTCACTTGCCACTACCTGCTTTTTTTCTATTATTTGGTTTGATTTTCAGTCTTTCTGCCACTTCTCATTGAATTTAAAGTTCCTAGAAGCAGAGACTTTAGTTTATTACTGCTTCCCTGGGCCCAGAATATGTCCAGCCAATATTAGGTTCTTAATAGATGCTTGGGGAATGAAAGAATGAGTACATGAATGAGTGATAAAATATAGATACAGTCTACCAATATTGAATTCTTGTTTTGTCAGGGAAAGTTATTTTGTCTTAATATTCTGCTTCTCATCCTCCTTTTTTCCCCGATGATATGCATACTGTTACCAGTATATGAAAGTTTACATAAATTTTTTTTTTCCTGACAGCTTGGAAAGGCTTTGGCTAAGAAGGAAATAAGATAATCAGAGAATTTACTTTTAAAATAAACAAGTGATGGATAAAAGCCGAGATGTCGCTTTAAAAAGAATATCTCTTAGGTCTACAGAATTTGATTGAAATCAGATAAGATGATTTATATCTAAGAGGGGAAAAGACATGTAAAAACACTGGTCAGCCATGAAAGCACTTGCACAAAAAAAAGAGTTTTGGACATAATCTTGCCAATGCCTGTTTACATATCCAAATACGATGCATCCTTGAAAGAGAAACCTTAGCCAAAGGGCCACTCCTCTATGGGATGGTTGTATCTTAACCTGGTACAATTATGTATTTGCTTTTTTTGAAACTGAATTCTGATTTCTAGGCAACCAAATATTCTTTGCAGTGTGATTTGGCACACAGGAAAATGTGCTCTCCACAGGAAGTGTCGTAGTAATATGAACTTGAAGCCCTTCCGCCCATATGATGGTCACTGCTCTTCACACATGATAAATTAGCATCAGGTTTCTATATCTACCCTTTGAGCTTGGTAAATGTGAGTTGTTCCCGAAAGAGATGTGCTGACAATTCGTATATCTGAGCTGGCTCAGTTCCCGGCAGTGTGCTGAACCTTGATAAATTCACCAGGATGATGAATGAAGACCTTGTGAGGGAGGCATGAACACTGAGCCAAAAATTTTTATTTGAACTTTTGAATTAATGTCCATTTACTATCCATTAAACAGGTGGCTACTTAACTGCAGGCAGTATTCTGAATCCTACTAACCTGAAAATGTGATTGCATGTGTAGACTAAGTCACTAACTCTATCTCTCAGCATAAGAGAAAGAGAAGGAGTTGGGGTATTAGTATTTAGAAACTCAGACCTCAAGTTCATTGGCCATGTTAGAGCCTGTTCTTTGGATTCTTCTGAACATGGTTAACAGGAAGAAGGGTGATTTTTTTCTTTTACTGTGATGCCCTCCCTTTCCCGCAAGCTGAGCTGGGCTCTCACTGCCTACCTCAATGCTGAAAGCCAGACTCCTCAGCAGGGCATCTGAACCTGGTTGTGAGGTCCAGGAGCCCAGATGGAGAAGGAGGAGCTCACAGATCCAGCCTCCACTTGCATTTTTTTTTTTTTGTTGTTGCATACAAATAAGGCTAGAATTGATAAAATGGTCAGCTCAGTAGTTGTATCTTTGGTATCATCAGCCTGCTTCCTGAAATCTTTGACTAGAGACAGCCTCCCTTCTGATTTCAACACCATTCCCATTTATATTTGAATCAAATCTTATTTACAATGCTGCCTTATTTCTCTTCAACTCCTTTTATTTAAAAAGATCTTTGGTTGCATTAGAAGAAGCAAAAAGCAAGTGATAAGGAAGGGGCAGAGAGTATAATTTCTTTGTGGCTAAGATCATGCTGCAGTTCGGTGCAGGTTTAACTACCACAGCAGATTTGGATGTCTTTCACAAAGTCAGCAGACTGGAGCTGTTGAGAATATCAGGCTTGAATTAGGGAAGACCTGCTGTCAAAGTCTTGTTTTTGTCACTGTTGATTTTGGATACATATATCTTCATTCTTTTACCTGCTAAATAGCAGTAACAAGTACTTAAGAGTGTGGCAGTGAAATCTAAACAAAAGATTGGATTTAGGGCTTAGCCTGGTATTGTCTCATAACAAGGAAGACATGCTACTATGTATTTTATCATCTCTGCCCTGACATTGAGATCTCTTACTTCTGCTCAGAGGAAAGACGTGCCCCATCCCTTGTCCAGTGAGGAGAGTTCTTCAGCCTCGAGGGATTGCCAAAGCTCATGTGTGCAGTGCAAACTGATCCTCTGCTGCCCCATTCTTGGTCTTCTCCTAGCCCTGTCTAATCTACCCCTGTACTTTTTGTCTCTAGGGATCTGCAGCCATTTCCACTATGACCCTTGATATGTGCGTGCGTGTGTGTGTGTGTGTGTGTGTGTGTGTGTATGGGTGTGTACTTTCTTCTGAGACTGGACACATAATTCTATCGATACTTTGTTTAATATATAACCATTGGCTGTGTGTAGCAGTTACAGTGGACTTGGAGCCTTAGGCTGGAGTTTCAGGGCAGAGACCAGGAGTGCAGGGGCTGTTCTGAAGACAGGCAACGTTTGTCAATGAGTGAAATGGGGAGATCCGAGGATGGCAGTGGGACCCAAGAATCATCACCCCTGAATGCTGTGGGCGGAGAGGGAGAATTAAACAACCCTGGTTGCTGGATGATGAAGTTAATGCTGCTGCTTTCCCTGTGTCTACAGCACTGGCATAGAGCTTAGCATAAAGGAGGCCCTCAAATGCAGTTGGATAATAATTACTGGGGAGTGAAATCTAGGAACTTTGTTGTTTAAATCATATGTGGTTAGGGAACTGTTGATTTGCTGAATATTAATTATAGTTTCTCTAAAAGGAGTTTAAAAACTACATGTTTACATTGCCTATGTAAAAATTAAGTATTAAATGGCATTTATTTGGACTGTTTATGGTTTATGAACACATAGCAACATAATACTCATTATACATGTCATTACATTTATATCAGATTGCCTTTGTTGTAAGTTTTGATTGCAATAGTAAAGTCTACATCTGCTCCGAGAGAAATGTTTGTAGAACAGGCAGCTTAATCCACAAGTAACAACAGAAGTGTTGTCAATGCATGATAGTAGCTCAGACTCCATAGAACACAGCACATTTGTGCACTCACACAGTAGAAAACAGGGAAGGAAGAGAAAGAACATTGCTTCTAGGACAGTAAGGTGGGGGTAGTCAGAACAGAACAAGATCAGTTTGCGGAACACTGTGCACAGCCCAGTTCTGGGGAGGGAGGGCTGTGAGACAGAGGAGGGCTACTGACCACTAGGAACAGGGGGAGGACTCATAAGAAGACATAGTGAGGGGCACAGTAGGAGGTCTGGATAGGATTTGGAAGTATTCTTACTGTGTTGTTCAGTTAAAGTTATGCTAAAGAAATGTGAATTTCCATGGCACCCTGTTTGTTCCCTAAACTTGGAGTAACAAAGTTTGAGCAGTTTAATGTTGAAAAGACTGTATTTCTTCTTAAGAGAACCAAAGGAAGAATAAAAACTAGACTTACAAAATTAACTGCAGTTGAAGTCCGAGCTTTTAGTATCTCTGAATATGTACTTGTTGATAAATAGGATCATTGCAGTTGTAATCGGTTAAGGTGAGGTGATATGAAAGTTATGCAAAGATATCACAGGAAGAGATATGGGATACGCACGGGGAGAAGACAGCCATCAGGCTGATGTCTAGACGAATCAAAGAACACCGAGGATTGCCAGCAACCCCCAGAGGACAAGGGGGAGATAAACAGATTCTTCCTCTCAGAAGGAACCAACCCTACAGCCCTCTTGCTCTCAGACCCATAGCCTCTGGAACTGTCAAACAATACATTGCCAATGTTTAATAATTGACAGTTTCTGTAATTTGTTACAGTAGCCTTAGCCAGTTAATATATGAATTCCAATCACCAAAGAAACAGACGTAAGGAATAGTATGTTACAGTGAGATAGACTTGCAGGACAGGTCAGTGTAATGTGCCAGTGTGGCTCAAAGGAGGTGCTGGGTGGTAAATTTTGAGAAGGAGACATATGTGGATGGGGGAATAGGTAGCTAAAAAAAGGCTGCCGTGGAGAGTTGCTTGAGACAGATTTTGAAAGTTCTAAAATGGGTGTGGCATTCATAGACAAAGTCAACTATTATCGCCCAGTATTGTCCTTATTTCCTAATAAGAATTACGGTCGGAGCTGGAAAGGGAGACCCAACAGTAATATGTGATTTTACACCCATGGGTGTCAGTCCAGTCCACTCCCATCCTCCACCCCTGGTGCAGCACAGCCTTTGTTCTTCCCCGCCTTTTTTCCTTTGAGTAAATCTGTTTACTACCCAGAAAAACAGGGAAGGAATAGGCCAGTTGCCTGAGGCAGATGGTGCAATGTTAACAGATGACACACAGAAAGCAGAACTTCTCCTCTCTTACTTTCCTTTTACTGTTCTCTTGCAGGGCTCTTCAAACTAAATAGCATAAAAGAAACATCATGAAGAGAAAATTGAAACACAAGTCAGTGAAAGAGATAGTGAGAGAACTCAGGTTTTGAGATCCAAGTGAGTTACGCTCAAATAATGAAAGGACTTACAAAAAGATGAATGAATCACTGAGTAGAAATTATGTTCAGTAACTTAAAATATAAATGTTGTATAATATAAAATGTGGTTGAAACCTAGAGAAAGACAAATGTTGCTCTCATATTCAAAGAAATATAAAAGATAAACTCATAGAAAATACAAGTTCACATTGATTCCCTGAAAAAGTTTTTGCTACTTTATTTTTTTCTTATCCACAAACAAACATATAAAGGGCAAATGAGAGACAAATGGGGAGAGAGAAAATGAAGGAGGGAGAGAGAATGAGAATTTAAGAGACAGAGAAAGAGTGAAAAAGAACAGAACAGAAAGGACTGAGAAGGGAGAAGAAGAAATTTATTAGGTTTATGAAATTACCTTAAATTTACTGGGTACACACAGCTCAGTTTGCCTATAGATTTTGTGACTTTAATAATCCCATAAAATTTCAGAGTCACCTATTAAATAAACATAATGTGTACTTTGAGAAAATAAAGGTGATTAATAAAGAGTCCAATAAAATTAAGGAAAAAAGATGCTAGAGCTTTCTTCTTTTTGAACTTCCTTTGTCTTTTCTTTCCCCATTTTCTAAGTGATATCTACTTTGTCTCACCCAAAGACACAATAACCCTAACCCTAACCTGCACCCGACAGAATGTGGCTGTCTCCAAGTTCTACATAATATTCCCCATGAGTCATCAGACCAGAAGAACAGGCACCACTGGTCAAGGTGCTCACTCTTCAGTCCCCGAATTCTATTTTTGCTTCTCCAAGTCTCTGTCCAGAGGTCTCTTTCCCTTCCTTTCCTTCCTTTAGAAGCCACAAATCCTGGGCTTCTGCCTTATCTACTTACCCTCATTCCTGTTCTAATTTTAGATTATCTAGTCCAGTTGCCCATCCAAGAAGATGTTGGTTTAAGTCAACTGACTTGTTTTTTTTTTTTTTTTTTTTTTTTTTTGTGGCACTGGGGATTGAACTCACAGCCTCGTGCCTGCCAGGCAGGTGCTTAAACCACTGAGCCAAACTTGCAGCCCTAAAGTCAACTGACTTCGTTTAGGTTCTACATCTTCCACTGGTGGGTGGTCCAGGAAACCACTGAGCAATCCATTCCTCTGAAGCAAGCCATCTTGAACAGGCCACACTTGTTTTGGATTCCAGTTATTGTCTTACCCACAGGCTCACTGCTGCTTCTTCAACCATGACTTTTTTATTTCTTCATTCTGTGCTAATTGAACAACCCAGTCTTTGGAACATATTACTGCCCTAAGGTGAAGAGCAAAGGTTTGAGAATAAGACAGATTTTTATCTCTAAAATGTATGATTCAGATCCTATTTCTGTCTTGCTTCAAATCTTCCAAAAGGTTTTCTTCACACTTAGAATAAAATCCTAACTCTTTACCATCACCTTCAAGGATCTGTCTAATTTGGACATGGCCTGTCTCTGTCATCACTTTTCACTGTTCCTGATTTTTACATTCTTTGATTTTTTATGTTCTCAATTTTTATGTACAAAAGTCACTCTGGAGACAGTTGCCTTCTTCTCTCTTTTCAAGCATGTCAACTCTTTTCCTGCCCTAGAGCCTTTGTATTCACTTGGTCTTTTCCTTCAGATCTTCACATTTCTGGATCTTTCTTTTCATGTAAATTTCACCTGAAATTTTCCTTTTTGGAAGAACCTTTCCTGACAATCCCATCTAAATCAGTCCCTGCAGCTTCAGTTAGTTTCTAGAATGTTATTACAATGGTTCAACTCTGTGGCACTTAATTGTCTCTAGATTTTCCTTGTATATTTACTTGATTTCTTTTTATTCCCTCTTAACTTGACCTCCAGAATGGGATACCTCATGAAAGTAGGGACTCTACTCCCAGCATCTAGATGTACCTGATGTGTGGTGGGTATTCAGCTAATATTTGAATAAATAAATGAATTTTTGCTCTAGGGCAACAAACTCAGTACTTCTGTGGGGTTTAGTTATTATCTTCACAGTGTAGTTAGCAATTGTCATCATAATGGGATTTCCTGAGAACTGAATGAGATTACATAGGTCTAGAACAAAGTGAGGAACAGAAAAAGTACATGCTAACTCCTAGTTAGGGTTTGAGCTAGTCAGTTTCCCACTGTGGTGACAAAATAACTGAGGAAATTGATTTATAACTGGAGAAGTTTATTTTGGCTTAAGTGTCAAGAAGTTTCAGCACATGTCTACTTGGCCCTGTTGCTTTCGGGCCTGTGGAGAGGCAGGCCATCACGGTGGAAGTGCATGGAGGACAAAAGTTGCTCAGCTCATGGTGGCCAGGAAATGATGAGAGAGAGAGGAGGAGGCCAGGGTTCCAATAAACTCTTCAAACCCCCTACCAGCTTCTTTGCACTGGACTCTGCTTCCTAAAGGTTCTGTCATACCCTAATAGTGCCACAGGCTGGTGACCATGTCTTTAATACCTGGCTTTGGAGGATATTTGAAACCAAACAATAAAAGTGTCAGTATGATATGCCAGCCTCTGAGAAAGGCCGTGGTAGCATCTAGATGATGATTCTGATGCAGGCCCTTTCCGTAAGTATTCAGAGTGGGGATTAGAGAGGCCATAGTTTGGGGGTACCATGCCTTTCTGCCCTTCTGAACTTTGTTGCTTGCAGATTCTCCCCTGGGCCTCTCAAACGTGGATGCCAGATTGTGCTCTTGGACCTGCTTCTCCACATTGCTTTGTCTTCTTGTGACTAAGCAGCCAAGATGAGCTGATAATTCCTGAGTCTATAAAACTAACCTGGTTCCCTTTTATGGATGGAGCTATTAGACAAGTATTTCTAGGTGTATTACAGAAACTCAGAGTTTCTGCATTTCAGCAGAACCTAGCAAAGCCATTCATAGTTTGGGGATATTTATAGATAAATACAGGATTATGACTTTTTGATACTAATGACTATTGAAATAGATAGACCTATTTTTAAGATTCAAGAAGCACTCTTAATATTACAAATGATAATGAAAATTCGATCCAAAGCCTGATTTCCCAAATTAGCAAGTCTGTATAATTATATTTGATTATACGGAGGGGGAGGTATCTAATTCATTTACTTCTCTATAAGTCTGTCTCTGTCATATTATCCCAGAGGGTGATAAGCCCCTGAGCTCTTGTAGCTCTCTCTTCTAAGTAAACTAAACAAAGTAGGAGGCTTAAATAATATCTGTAGAAGGATACTCTTTTGATGAAAAGTATGTACTCATGCATGGATGAGAAATAGCAGAAGGATATACACCAATGTGTTAATAGTTGGGTTGAAATTTCAGAGTTTCTCCTCCCCTCCATCTTTCGAATCGTACTTCTTTGACTATGCAAGACTTTTATAAGTAGAAAGCAGATATATAAATCAAGGGCACCCTCAAGAGTTTAGGGATGGGAGAGCCTATGAGCTTTTCTTGTTAGGAAAGACTCAACGGCTGGTAGATAATAGCTTTGGAAACATGGACCACAGATCCTGGAACCATCATGGTTCATCCCCAAAGCTTGCCTCATGTGCAACTTAGCCTCGTGTTTTAAGAGGCTTATTTTGAAGTCAGGGTGAAGTAAACCTTGGCTAGATTTAAGAATAGTATTTAATTATAACTAAGAAGCGAAGAATGGCTGCTTTGTTAGCATGTCTATTCCACACTGAACAGGTGGCCTTTCTCTAAGAGAGATGCAAAGGGAAGGCTCCTACACTGGGGTGCCTAAAGTTTTCTACTAGACTATAAGAGAATATGGTCGAAACTACCACTTTTACCTTTTTATTCCTCTCAATGTTTTTACAAGTAGTATTTTTCTCAATGAGAAATTAATGTTCAGACAGGTTAACTAATTTGCTGCCTAACCTAGATCTTGTACATTTGTGAACTGAGATTTGGGCTTAGACCCAAAGACCAAATATTCTATTATGTTCTGCCATTTTCTCATATTGGGATTGCATATTCAATTTCAAACTTTCCCCTTCCTTCTGTATTTTCCACAGTTCTCTTCATGATTTCTCTTTCTATCACTGGGAAAACAGTGGCATCTGGCAACATATTCAGATTTGAGTTTGTCCTTAGTATTGACATTTAAGAGCAAAAAAATAGATGCCAACCCATTATTTATTATACTTTCACATAGTTGAAGAGGTATTAGGTTATTATTTTAAAACTTTCAGTGATGTGTGTTTAGGTAAAAAATTCTTAAAATTAATCATTTAGACATCATTGTTTTAAAATATTAACTTTATAGTATGAGGCTTTCAGCAAGAAAGCTATCAAGAGACAACTAAACAACAAATTGGAAGTAAAAGCATGTGATCCACTGCTTGTCTCAAAATTTCCTTCATTTTCACCATGTATCTCTTGTTTCGTGTGTGGAATTCTCAGTTCTTTTGCCTGGATTAATACCAAGTAGTAGTTTCCCTGTGCCTTAGTCATCAGGCAGTGGCTGTTAATTGGGACATGATGATACTCTGGTTTGGTGCAATCCCATATAAATTAAACCCAGCTCCCTGGGACGTGCTCAAGCAGGGCTTGTCCTATATGTACTTCAGCCCAACTGTCAAACTCTTTTGTAGTTGGGACTCCCCCACGTTTGAACTATGTTGCTGCAGCAACAAGCTCAAGAAGAGCCGTTCTATGGGAACAGAACTAAGGAGGATGTTAAAGCTCAGGCGAACTGACCCCTTGACAGCTGAACATGGAGGCTTTTATCTTTGAATTTAACACATTTGTCAACTTGACAGGAAGCTTGGGCTGCAGATTCCTGCCCTCTTGAGACCGAGACTTGGAGGCCCTGCAGAAAGAGCCTGACCATGGGACTCAGACTCATTTGGGATAAAGCTTCGTTGTGGGACTTCCTGTGCTAGAATCTTACTTCTCTTAAGTGGAATTTATCACCTATAAGTTGGGATAATAATATTCATTCACATTTTTGAGAAAATTGAGTCATTAGTGCAGAAATAAGGATGTGAAAATAAACAGCAAAATAGAAGTCAAACGATGGGTAAAAAATCCCCCAAATGAAGACCTTATTTCACAAATCCTTGTGCCTTATTTTTACCCTTGTCAAATAGTTATGAACTACACAGTTCCAGGTTCTGTATTTTACCAGCTTCAAAATAATTGTCTTTCAGATTGAGCAGCCTGGTATAATAGCCAAAAGAAAAAAAAAACATGAACAAAAAACTGTAGGATTACACATGGAAATTAATGCCAATGAAAATAAATAAAGCTGATTAACAAACAGTAATCACTAGTCACAATTTTGGAAACATATTTTTCAGTTTATTACAGCCATTCTAGCTTTTTAAATTATTGTGTTTCATCAAAAGAACATATACTTGAAGTGCCTGCAAGTGAAAATAATACATTTTTCAAGTATTCACCATGTCAGTGTCAGATTGGCAATGAAAGTAGTTATTAAAAACCTTAGCAGTGCTTTCAAGTAAGAAATGAAGTAAAACATAAATTGCTTTCATGAAATGAAGCTAGTTACAATGATTAATGGTCAAAAGCATGTGTTATTTATTCTACCATGGAGCAAGGGGCAAAAATGTTTGAAAATGGTTAAATATCAGTCTATTTTATTTAGTAAGTGATAGTTACTTCTTACATTAAATAAAACCCAGTCTATTTATTCAGAACTCATATTTAAGTCTCAAATTCAGTTTTGGCTGAATAATCAGAAGCCATCCTTGTGGGTCAATGCCATGAGATTTTTGGTAAGGATTCTGTGACTTGGTTGTATAGAAGACCAAAAGGATTTGGTTAAGGTTGGATTACTTACACAAAGTCCAAAGATAAATTTAGTTGAAAATTGGTCACAGGTAGCTTTGCAGTCTCAAAGGGCATTTCTGACTAGACAAACAGTGTCTCCCAACATTCCCTCCACCGAAATAAACAGCCGAGTGTTCGCTTGCCACAGGCTGAGTAAATACTAACTAAACTGTCTGCCTGGATGCCAGTTGTAGCAACACTCCCTATTTTTTAGCAAAATATTTTTCCACTTGGGCCATCCAAGAAACTCTCCAAATCCAATACATTTCAATGGACTTTTAGGGTTTCTCTATTTTTCTCACTATTTATAGCTTTCAGATGTTGGCAGGTAGGGGACTACCTTTCCTTCAGCATCAAGATAGGGAGAACAGTAGTAATGCATTTTCATCATATGCCAGCCATACAGTATTAAGCATTAAAACAGTCCTTTTTCCTTAAGAATATAAGCATTGATGAAGGTTAGAAAACGCATGCATCCTCTACGGGTAGCATATTTAGAGTCATATTTATATTGTGAAGTACCTTCTTGAGTGAAGGCACTGGGACAGGGTTCAGAGGGGAGACTCAGATGCGTCAGCGGTAACGTGTTGGAATAACTGTTGTGAGACTAAAGGACAAAATTCTTTCATGCAGATATTTGTGACCTCTGTGAAACCAAGACTAAAGAGGACAGAAAGGAACCACAGATTGCCTCAATATATGCATGTGGAACATTTAATAAATTACATACTGTTTACAATAATAATACCTCCCTGGTCCTTATAACAACCCTGAATGGTAGATGAGATAATTATTCACCTCATTTTATGGATGGGGAAACTGTTTCTGAGGAATGATTTAACTGAGGTTACCTGGCTAGCATGTGGCAGAGCTGGAACCAGAAACATGATTTCATAACAGCTGTCTCTGTTTCCTTCCATAGTGCCAGTACTGCTGCTTCTCCAAGAACTCAGCCCCTAGAGCTTCACTGGGGAGACAATCTATTCAAATGAAATACAGAGAAAGAGAAATGAGCTTTAAGGCCACTCTGGTGACTGTGGTGAAATCACCAAAGATGAAGTCCTCTGGTGCCCCTTGAGAGATAGATTTTAGGATATGGGTGGAGCACTTGTGCCAGGCTTCAAAGAGGCAGAACTTGGATGGGAAGCCTATAAGTACATAGGAAAACAGAAAGAATATATGAGCAGAGTTATGGTTGCAAAGACCAGTAAGCTGTTTATGGGCTAAGAAAGGACCATTTGATGGATAGATATGAACACAAAGTATGTGCAAAGCTCAATGATTGTGTATCAGTTTTATCCTCATTTTTATTGGATGCTAAATCCAATACCTTATCCACCACTTTGTCATCCTGGAATCCTCATTTTTAATCCACTGGAACACTTCAGATCATTATCTTTTCACCAATGTTCGAGATAGTTCTCCTATGTATTTTCCTTCCTGCCTCCACTTTCCCTATCCCTTTTCCTCCTTCTTTCCATCCCACTTTCCATTCCTCTCTTCTTTCATTTCTTCCTTTTCCATCTCCTTCCCCCATCTCTCTTCATCTCTCCCTCTCTTCCTTCTTTCATTTCTTCCTTCCTTCCCTCCCTCCTTCTACGCTCTCCTCTTCTTTCCTCCCTCAGTTGTTTGTGGATCAGACTACTTTGGAGTATATTTCAGGAGTGTAGATTTGTTTGTCTAGGGCAGGGTTGTCAAATATAAATCATGCATACTGCCATACCCCTGCCATGACAGACAATACTAATCAATCACTGTTCTTGGGAATGATCTCAGGATTTGTTTGAAGGTACATGTGTTGCTTAGAGTTGGCACAAGTGATGAGAGATTTTTGCCAACACAAATCTAGAACACAAATGGATCAAATAGGACTTTCTATTCTAAAAATGTATAAGGATACTAGAAAATGCACCTTCTTTTCCTTTTCAAACATCTCATTTTTGCTGTTTTCATCTCAGCAAGAGTTGTAAGTAAAAATAGACAAATGTTATACGAGGTCATAATTTAAGGAATCAACAGCCTAGTAAAGATATTTTGTAGATGTCTGGGTATGTTTCAGAAATGAATATCATCTTTTTAATATTTTGCCAGACAAATTGATATCTGGACATTCTCCTGTTTGTTCCACATAAATTTGAATTTTCCTGGTGCAAACATTTCGTCTCTCATCATTAATGCAAATACATTAAGTGTGCATATATGTATTGAGGTTATACACTTGCCCCATAAGGTTTGATTTAGAGCCCCAGCAGTCTGTTTCTAGCCGAGTACTCTTGTACAAGTTAACTTGACCTTGCTTACCTTCAATTTCCTCATATTAAAAAGGAAATAATCTTTGCTATCTCATAGTGTTATGGTGAAGAGTAAGTGAGAAATTCATGTATAGCATCTAGCACATAGTAATAATAAATATGAGTTTCTAGGTGTTGCATTAGCTAATGCTTTTCAGGGTGAATTAAGGACTTAGATGCTTGTTCAATTGTTTAGCTGAATACTATATTTCTTTGTTTTTGTGTGTTTAAATCAGAGTTTTAATGCTACTTGAATTCTATTCTGCAGTTCCATCATGATTTCCTTATATATTTGAACTCTAAGAAAAATGTCCCAGTTTTGGTAGCTGATATATTCAAACTACTAGTGTTGGAAGAAAAATTATCTGTCATTGAAGTAGATGAGAGTTGACATGACAGACTGCACTCTATCTTAAACATTCATAACATGCATAATACAGTCCCTAAGGAATGAAATAACTCCTTTAGAGTCTTTGCAGTCCCTTGTATCATGGCTCTCCTTGAGCACAGCCATTACCATTCTAAAACAGCTATGCCTGTTTGGGGAATAAAACATCAAGAAAAAAAGGCATTTCACATACATAGCAACAGATATGCATGGTTATTTAGAGGTCTGTGTGCACATGTGCAAAAACAAATGTGGATGAGGCACATATACCCATGTGGTACATGTAGGCGTGTGGTTTAAAATCTGGGATTTGGAATATTATGTTATTCATTAGCTAGAAGAAAATTTGTTGAAATCTGAAACACTTGAAATCTAATCCTGACTTTACTATTTTATTCGTCACATGAATTCAGCCTCCTGTTAAATCTTTGGTAAGTCATGCTTAAAATAGGGATAGCCATATACCTTCATACTTCTTAATAGGAAGGAATAATTTAAGTGAAAGAATGAATAGTAAAATGCTTGGCATATATCAATCCCTCAAATAATAGAGCTATTAATTACAATAAAAACAAGTAAAACAAGTAATTAAAATAATGTCCATAGCAAGAAAAACTGGTTTTTAGCTTCATTATTCAATGTCTTGATTAGATTTTTATTCTATAGAAAAATCATTTGCTAACTTAAGTAATACATCATTCCTTAATTATAACTGTCAAGTGAAAACTTTATTAATCCATGCCTCTTTTGAGAAATTCAAGCACTTGAACAAATAACTACCTTCCTGATCCCGAGTTTCCCAATCCAAGAAGACTCTGTGACTATGTTCTGCCATTCCTATGGCCATTCCTCTTGAAAGGAGAAATCACACAACAGATTTTACAGCACTTTGCAAAAGCACAAACTGGTTATAAAACTGGAAAACAGATAAAATTTTGTGTCCTTATGAAATCTGAAATATTGGCAGGCAGTATCTGTAAGAAAACTAGAATAGTAGTATATAAATAAGTGATTAGCCTCAACAACAGGTAATAATTACTAAATTTGTTAATTATTTGGAAGAATTGACTTTGTTTTTAATAAGAAAGTGCAGCAATGCTAAATTGCAGCCTTAATATTTATGGAGATAATAGGTATCCCCAAAAGACCCCTTGCACTTGTAGCAGGAAAGAAATACTCACAAATACAATGTGATGATGACATGTGATGAACATACTGTACTCAAAGTGAGCAGACACTATTGATTCTCTGGTGATTATGCTAACATGGGAGCACAAGCATAGGTTTCGCCAAATATCCCACTATTAATAGCTGCTCTGCTGTCAAAACTTGGAGTCAGACTGTAAAAGAAGGATATTCCAACCTTTTCCAGTAGAGTAGAAATCACTATTAGTTACCCCATTTTTCAATGAGAAACTCTGAATCAGTTCAGTGGCTAATTTTTTATTAATTTATTATTTTTCTTCTTGAGACAGACTCCCACTAGTAAGTTCAAGGCTCAGGATTGCCTTGAACGTACTATATGTACCCCAGGCTGGCCTCAGACTTGCAGCGATCCTCCTTTCTCAGCCTCCTGAGCACTGGAATTACAGGCACCACACCTGGCTCAGTTGCTAACTTCAAATGAATGAATTTAGAGTTGAGACATAAATCTATTATTTACTTCCATTTACATCTATATTTAGGATCGTATGTCAAACTTATTATTTCTGCCATCAGTAAAACAAGGGTAATTATATCAGCTTCACAGCACTTATGAGAAATCAATAATTTGCCTGACAAAGTCTTTTGTAAATAAACATGAATATATAAATTAGTGAAGTATTATCTTACTATTTTTAAATTTTCACTGATGTTGCATTCAGTTTGTAGTATTGTGAAGTTACTAAGAATCATTAACTCATTTGTTCAGTTTAAAATATGGCATTTTGAAGAAAATCTTCATTTGATACATGAATTCAGTAATATTAAAAAATGAGAGCTTGGAGGTATTTTCTATTATTTGCAAATACTGAGGCACATACTTGTGGGTGTTGGGGTAATAAAATCCCGTTCTCATGCCCCTCGTTTTGTGGGAGAATACCAGTGGGACCATGCTGGAACATGGAAAAGAGGAAGCTCAGCGAGATATATGGGATGTTGGTTAAAGGCAAGAGGTCTATAGGCAGATGGACCTGAGTGTTAGTGTACCTTCTGCTAGTATTGCTTGCAGATAAGATTATATAATATCAAGAACCTTATCAAATCTATGAGGAGGTGATACCACCTTAAACGTATCATAAAGAATATTAATACTTAAATGGCACATAGCTAGTAGGAGAACCCTGTTTTTCTTTTGCTAGAGAAATTTTGTAACTTTGACGTGGATTAGTGAACAGAAAAATAAAGGAGTACAGTGATTACTAATGCTATGAATTTTTCAAGGGTCTTGAGACATAGAATTAGAAGTGTGGGGTGTAGGATTTGCCTTCGAAGAAAGTGAAAATGAGAAGTTTAATAATAAATTATGAATACATTTTATAAAGGTTTAATTTACATATAACTTACCCAATTGTAAATACATTTTAATCCTCTGTAAATACAATTCAGTGATTTTAATAAATTTCATAAATTGTATAATTATCACTGCAATTCAATCTAAGCATATTTTAACCACTGCAAGAAGAGCTAGAGCTTGGAGGTAGTTTCTATTATTTGCAGATGCTGAAGCACATACTTGTGGGTTTGGGGGTAGTAAAGTCCCACTCTCATGCCCCTCATGTTGTGGGAGAAAACCAGTGGGACCATGCTGGATGGCCCTAGGGGGCCATTTTCTGACCAGTTTTCACTCCCAAATTTAATCTCAGACAACTAATACTTTCATTCTGCCTGTGGCTATTAATTTTGATGTCAACTTCACTGGATTGAGACATATTAATAAAGCACGCTTCTTGGTGTCTTTGGGTGGGTTATGCAGGTGTGTTCTCGGGTACTATATAAGGTCCCATGCCTGTTCCTTTCTGGCATTGTTCTCCTGCTCTGTCTTGGCCACCTTGAACTAAGTAGCTTTGCTCCTCAGTGTCCTTCCTGCATGATGTTTCTGCCTGCCAACTATAGGTTGAAAATGTGAATCGATGAACACTTTTCCCTTTTAAGTTGACAATGTTGGGTACTGTGAATCAGCAACAGGAAAGCTGACTAATATACTCTCTATAATTTGCTTTTCAAAGCAATTTCATACAAAGGAAATTTTACATGCTTTTGCGTGTATATGGTTACTTCAAATTAGTGTAGTATTTTTTAAAATTTTATTTTAAAGATAGTAAAATCCAACAAAACATAACAGAACAAAGTCAATCAAAACAAAGCAGTAGAACTGGTACAGAACTTCAAAACAAGATGCTAGGAAAACAATAGCTACAATAGTGTATCTTCTTACTGTCACAATAGTTGACCATTTCATCAGGTATAGTAAAATCAAATCAAAAACAAAACACAATAAAACCAATCAAAACAGAATATGAAATAAAGCAAAAAAAAAATCAGAGTAAAGTAAAACAATCAGAACAATATTGGACCTCAAAGACAAGACAGAAGGGAATCCCCCATATTTGCTATCTTGCCTACTGTCATCCTCCCAAGAGATGCTCAGACTGCTGGCCCCAGGCCTGCAAAATCAACCAAACAGTACAAGCATTTAGTTGCTTTATGTACCTTAGTTGCTATCAACTTAGCCAGTCTTCCAAACCAGCAGGTTGCTTATGGTGGTGGTGGTGGGGTCTTGATTCTCAGTCCATGCACCAGTAGGTGCACAGGAGGCACAGGGCTCTCTCTTCCTGGAGTCTGCGCCAGTTGTGCCACTCACCAGGAAGGCAGGCTAATTGTCCTCTGGTTGCATCCTCCTTGACCCAACAGGGCAGTTTCTCAGAAGGCAAGGATCATCGTCTTCCTGGAGTCTGCTCCAGTTTGCACCACTCACCAGGAAGGCAGGCTAGTTGTCCTCTAGTTGGATCCTCCCTGACCCTAGTGTAGTATTTTTAAAATTTACTTGTATTGCCAGTAGAATATTCATTTTTATTGTTGTAGAGTATTCCATTGTTAGATATACCACATTTTTTAAAAATCAGTTTACCAGGTGATGAACATTTGAACTATTTCCAGTTTGGGGCTATTACTGCTGCTATGACTATATAAATACAAGTATTTGTATGGATAGATACTTTTAATATTCTTAGATAAGCATTTTGGAATGGAATTGCTAGACTATAAGATAAATATGCTTACTTAAGAAATTTTCAAGCTACTTTCCAAAGTGTCTGTGCCATTTTACATCCCCACAAGCAATATATGAAGATTCCTGTTTCTCCACATCTTCACCAGTGCTTGGTATCATTAGTCTGTTGGACTATAGCCATTCCAGTAATGTATTTCATTGTGGTTTAATTTGCATTTCTCTAATGACTGATATTGTCGAGCTGCTTTTTATGAGCTAATTAGCCATTAGAATGTCTTCTTTGTTAAATTATCAATTCAAATCTTATCCCTCCTTCCAAATTTTGGAGGGTTTCCTGTTTGTATTATTGATTGAATTGGAAGAGTTAAGTGTTCTATATGCCTACAAATCTTATATAAGATAAATGATTAGCAACTTATTATGTTTTTCTCTTACGGACTGTATTTTTCATATCATGCTTAAATATTTGGTTAAAAGATATTCTGGGAGGTTTATAGTTAATTTTTGTGTATAGGATGATTTAAAGGTCTAAGTTCAAAGACACAGATATCTGATTCTTTTAATAACATTTGTTTAAAAGACTATTCTTTATTCATGGAACTGTCTTTGTAGGCTTGTTAAAATCAGTTGGCTATAAAAGTGAGGGTTTATTTCTAGACCAGCTACTCAATTCTGTGAATTGAAACTTTTGCCTTTAGGCCAGCACTACACTATCTTGATTATTATAGATTTATTGAAGCATTTTTAATCAGTTAGTGTAACTGTATTCTTTAGAAAATATCTTTGATCATTGCAGGTCTTTTGGACTTTTATATGGCAACTTTTAGGATGAGTTTGTCAGTTTCTTTAATTAAAGCCACTGAGGCGATGATAGGATCTCTGCCTTTTGTTCTTTCCCTTATACTTTCAAGAATTCCATTACATGAATGTTGAATATTTAGCCTTATCTACTAGTATAAGTGTCTTCATTTGTCATCATTGCTTTTTACTCTGCTTTTTTTTTTTTAGATTAACCCATCTTTAAGTTCATTGGTTCTTTCTTCTGTTATCTCTTCACTGAGTCTATCTTAGGCATTTGTGTTTTGATTATTATAATTCCAGAATTTCCAATTGCCTCTTTGCATAATGCATTCTTTATTGAGATTCTCTGTTTGTTGAATGTTGTGATATATTAATTGATTGTGTTACCATGTTCTGGGGTTCTGGGGTTTCTTTCTAGTAGTAGTTTCTAGGGTCTTTCTGTCCTGAACAAAGGATTGATCAAGGCAAGTCCAAAAGATAGTGAGGTTTTACATTTATTAAAAGTAGGTAAAGAAACACGTTCTTCAGAGTTAGAGTGGGCCAATTAAAAGAAGGAAGAAAAGCAGGCTCTGTAGGGTGAGAGAGTGAGCACAGTGGCCATGAGGTTAATGGCAGTCGTCTTTCATGTTTTCGGTGCTCAGGCTGATTTCAAAGCTAGGCCTTCTTATCAAAAATCTGCTTAGTTTTGCTAGAAGGCTTGAGGCCAGTTCTCCTTGACTGGTTCCAGGTTGAGCTGCTTTTTATGAGTTAATTAGCCATTAGAATGTCTTCTAATGGGCACACATCTCATCTCTTGAATTTCTTTGATTGCCAGGTCACATCCACTTGCCCAGCCAAGTTGCTACGCCCTAATTTCTTGCTTCACTCGAATACAAATTAAACTTATTGTCTATATTGCCTGCTTTTTTTTCTCGTATGTATGGGTCATTTTTTTTTGAATTTATGTAATTTTGGTTGAAAACTGAATATTTTATGTATTGTAAGAGAGAATATATTGTTCTAAGGGTGAGTTTTGATTTTTCCCCCTTTTTTCTTTTTGTATCTTGTCTGGGTTTAAAATACAAAAATTTCTCATCATACAGACAGCTGCTGATGTCTCTGCTTAGTTTTTTAATCCCACTGTTACTTTTTACCCTGGGTTACTAAGGGTTGGCTTTGTTTTGGTGTAAATTAGTGATAAGTCAATAATCTGGGTGAAGATTTTACTCAAACAATTCCAATGTATGGCTTTCATCTTCTAGCAATCAGTATACATTTGGCTTGAAACTCATATTCAAAGTCAGCAAGTTCTCAAGTCATCTTTGTTTTTAACTTTAACTAGCTTTTCCAGGTTCCTATTTTGTGTAGTTATAGTTTTCCAGTTAACCACAGAGAAGTAGAGCACTCTTGCACCTTTGAATGGTGCTGTCATTTTCAGGATCTCTTCACAGAATTTCTGTCTGTGCATTGGTTGTTCCGAAGAGGAACATAACCTCAAAGTAGGAAAGCTGCGAGCTTTTCTCATTTTTTCACTACAGTGTTTGCCAACGCAGTTTTTCCTTCCATCCTAAAGCATATCTCTTCCCTCTGGGAGTAAAACTGTTGATTTTATGCCCTGCCCTGTTTTGATTATCAAATGAATCAGGGAGCTTATATGGATGGGAATACCCTTAGGCAAGAAGGTCAAAGACTCCTGTTGTTTTTATCCTAAACCCTAGCAATTTTCAAGTATAAATGCTTCTCAATTTGTAGCTTGCCTTTTGGTCACTTTCCAGACCTTTGACACGTTTGTGACAATTTTGTCCAGTTTTATACTTGCTTTACCAGGAGAGGATTTTCTGGTTTTTTCATGTCATCCTAGCTAGAAGTTTCTCCTAGGCCTGAAGTGACATTTTTAATTTACAAAATATGTATATTTTAAGATATGCCTTCTACTTTCTTTCTTCTCTTCCTGCATATACCTGTATATATATTTATGGATATAAACCTAGTCTTTTAATATGTGTGGTTTATCTATCTTATACATGACCCACAGTGGCTCTAATTCCTCATATTATTGTCTAATTCATTCCTTTGATTCTAACAAAAAGATACTAACCAAGGTGCATTGCAAGTTGAAGATAGAAATTTAATGTGTATAAATTCACATATATCTATAATTCAAGAGCAAGTAAAGTTTACTTGATTAATTTGATTTGTGTAATCTCTAATTCTCATGCTGTAATCCAACTTATGCTATACAAAAGCAACTTTTTCTGCTTCATTTGTCACTTGGAAAGACATTCTTAGGAAAGTAAGTTTGGTGATGCTACCTTATAAATATTTTATGCCCCAAGAAAATATTTTCTAGCCAGGTGTGTTGGCACACCCCTGAAAGCCCAGCATTCAGGAGGTTGAGGCAAGAGGATCACTGTGAGTTTGAGGCCAACTAGGGCTACATAGTGAGTACAAGGTCAGCCTAAACTATATAATCAGACACTGGCTCAAAAACAATTTTTTTTTCTAATCATTGTTCTAACGGTATTACCTAGCATGTCATATCACCATTACCATTATCTCTAACTTCTATTCAAAGTGATGGTTTACTTTTAGGATATTAGACATCAAATATGTACAAAATGCTCATATTTATTCAAAGTACTGGTACACGTACAAATTTTATATTAAATATGTAAAAAATTATAAAGTACAGTGCAAATAAAGAAAAATCATAGTATAGATAGTCTCATATGTTACCAGTAGCAGTAGCAGGAGAGTATTGACTTTAGGTGCCTACCTAAGTATGCCAACAAATCTAAAACAAATGTATAAATTTCTAGAACTATGTAACATACCAAGACTGAATCAAGAAGAGGTTTTAAAAAGTGAATAGACCCAAGACTAATAAGGATATCAAATCAGTAGTCAAAGTCTCCCTGTAAACAAAATCTCAGGACTATATAGGTTCATGGGGGAATTCTGACAAAAATTTAAGGAAGAACTAACACTAATTCTTCTTAACTAAACTCTTTATGAAAATAAAGTGGGGAGATGGGAAATCAGTATGCTTCTAAATATTTTCTCTGAACATACCCTTGATATCAAACTCAAACAAAGATATTATAAGAAAATAAAAGTACAGACCAATTTATGGAAACAACCTCAGCAGATTTTTTTTATTTTTTTATTTTAAAGATAGTAAAATCCAATGAAACAAAATAGAACAAAGCCAGTCAAAACAAAACAGCAAAATTCATACAGAGCTTCAAAGCAGGATATTAGGAAAACAGCAATAGCCACCATAGTGTATCTTGTTATCTTCACAATATTTGTCCATTCCATAAGGTATAGCAAAATCAAACCAAAAAGAAAACAGAATAAAATCAATGCAAACAGAATATTGAATAAAGCAAAACAATTAATCAGAACAAAGCAAAACAGTGAGAACAATGTTGGATTTCAAAGACAAGATAGAAGGAAATCCCCCATCTTTGCTATATTGCATACTGTCATCCTCCTGAGATGCTCAGACCACTGGTGCCAGGCCTGCAAAATTGACCAAATAATACAAGCATTTAGTGGCTTTATGTACCTTAGTTGCTATCAACTCAGCCCGTCCTCCAGACCAGTGGGTTGCTTATTGAGGTGTGTGTGGGTGTTTCTCAGCTCACGTGCCTGTAGGCTCATGGGAGGTGACAACTTATCTCTTCCTGGAACTTATGCAGCTTGTGTGTTTTACCAGAAAGGCTGGATATTTGGCTTCTTGTTGGATCCTCCCAGTCCCAGCATGGCCGATTCTTGGGAGATGCTGACTTTTCCCTTCCTCCTCAGCAAAATTCTTGCAAACTAAATTTAATAGCACATTAAAAGAATTATGCATCATGAGCAAGTTGGATTTATTCTAGAATAATGCAGAGATGTTCAACATATGAAATCAGTCAAGATAATATGCTATATTAACAAAATAAAAGACAAAATCCTCATGATCATCTCGACTGCAGAAAAATATTTGACAAGATTCAAGGTACTTTTATGATAAAAAACACTTAAAACACTAGAAGTGGGAGGAAATTAACTCAAGAAAATGAAGGGTAGATATGAAAAACCCATATCTAACATCATTCTGTGGCAAATAGCAGAATAATCGAAAGCTTCATTCTAAGCTTAGGAACAAGGCAAGGGTGTTTACTAACATCATTTTTATTCATTGTATCATTGGATGTCAGCCAGACCAATTATGCAAGAAAAAGAATTTAAAGGCATATAAAGCAAAAACTGAAAGCACTCTGACTATAATTGATATGCTCTTCTATGCAGAAATCCTAAGGTTCCTATGTGGGTTAAAACAAATGTTAGAATTAACCAACAAATTTAGCAAAGTTACAGACACAAAACCATCACGTGAAAATCAGTTAGTTTATATAAACTAGCAATACACAGTCAGAAAAGAAAATAGAGAAAAAAATTCCATTTACAATAGAGACAAGCAGAATAAAATACTTGAAAATTAACTTCAACAAGGAAGTGAAGACTTGTTGTAAACCATGAAACATTACTGGAAGAAAGTTTAGATGATACAAATAAGTAATATACCCCATTTTCATGGACTGGAAGACTCAATGGTATTAAATGTTCGTATTACCCAAAGTGATCTACCAGTTCAAGGCAATCCCTATGAAAATGCTAATGACATTTTTGCAGAAATAGAGAAAACTTTTCAAAATTCATATAGCTTTTCAAATCACCTCACATAGCCAAAATAATCATAAGAATGGGCAGAGTTGATGGCCTTACACTTCCTGATTTCAAAACAGAAACCTCTGTCTACAGTGTGCTACTGGTGTTAAAAACACACAGTCCAATATGGCAGAATAAATAGCGCCTCATATATATGAGCAAATGATATTTGACAAAGAAGCTAAGGCTACAGAATGGAGAAAGGATAGTATCTTCAACAAATAGTTTAAGAAAGCTCAATTCCCTCATGTTAAAGAACAAAGTTGAAATTGATATTGCACCATGCAAAAATTAATTCAATGTAGATTAATGACCTAAATGTAAGACCAGAAACTATAAACTTCCTATCAAAGAAATTTACAGAAAACTTTATGACGCTGGATTTGGGAATAATTTATTGGATATGACACCAAAAGCACAGGCAATATAAATGAGAGTAAGCAAGACTACATCAAACTGTAAAGATTTGGCACAATAAGGAAAACAATCAATAGAGTGAAAATGCAATCTATGGGATAAAAAATGCTATCAAATCATATATATCATATTGGCAAATATGATAAATAAAATTAGCATATATTGGCAAATCATATATTTGTGTATATATATATATGCCAGAAAAATATAATAACCAGAAAATATAACTAACTCTTCCAACTTAAGGACAAAACACCAAGCAATCCAATTTAAAAATGAGCAAAGGAATTAAACAGACATTTCTCCAAGAAGGCATGCAAATTGCCAACAAAGATATGCAAAGATGCTCAACATTATTAATCATCAAAGGAACACAAATAAAACTACAATAAGATGTCACTTCACACCTGTTGAATGGATTCTCTCAAAAACCAAAAGATAAGATATGTTGAAGAGCATATGAAAGGCGAAAGATTTATACAATCTGAAGAGAAACCAGAGTGTGTGTTGAAGAGCATGTGAAGAGATCGGAATCATCGTGCATTGTTGATGGTAATATAAAACTGTGGAGCTGCAGTAAAAAACAGTACGGAGGTTCCTCAAAAAGTCAGAAATAGAACTACCACATGGCTCAGTAATCCTACTTCTGGGTACTTATCCAGAAGAATTGAAAACATAACTCAGTGTGGTGGAGTACACCTGTAAACCCAGAAGTTTGGGAAGTTGAGGAAAGAGGATTACTAGTTCAAGCCTACATTGGTAAACATAGTGCACTTGTAAGGTTATGTTAAAAAACAAAACAAAATAAAATTTAAAAAGAGCTAGGGATGTAGCTCAGTGCTTTAACCAGTAAAACACACACATGCACACACACATAATTAAGAATACAATTTTGAATTGATACTGCCTATATTCATTGTGGTATTATTCAAAGTATGCAAAGAGAGGAAAGAACTTAAATGTCCAATGACAAAAAAATAAAGGGCAAAGTAAATTTTTATCTCAGCCTTAAAACAGATAAAAAAGAAAGGATATCTCAAGGTAGAATATGGATAAACCTTGAGGACAGTACGCAAAGTGAAATAAGACAGCCACAAAGACACAAATACTGTGTGATTTGTACTTATATAAAGTACCTAAAGTAGTTAAACTTTAGAACAGTGGTTCCCAGGAACTAGCAGGGAGGAGAAAAGAGAAGTTGTTCAGTGGATACAGAATTTAAGTTTTGCAAGATGAAAAAGCACTACAGAATTGCTATGTAACAATATCCATAATATTATTCCACAATATACTTTAAATTGACTCAAATTGTGAATTTTGTGTGTTCTTATCACAATTATAAAAAACAATTATGGAAGATTTGTGGTTTAAACTCTGGCATGTAAAGTGCTTAATAGTCATCACTCTCATTGTTACAATAAGGAAAAAAGTGAGAGAAATTGAACATCATTGATTTTTTGTCTTGGCTGACCAGAGAACTAAGGTTGCAGGGCAAGTGGCCACCCAGAAGCCTGGAAGCACAGTGCATCCAAATGGACACAGCCATTAAGATCTGCAGAGCAGGAGCAGTCGTCATGGGGACCATGAATTGGTAGGAACACTTAAATAGCAAATTTGCTGACTTGTAGGCTAAGTGTGACTGGTTTGGGAGCACAAGCCTCTGGGGCAGGTGCTGCTATCTCGGGGAGAAGCATGTTTTTACAGGCTTTCCCTCTATGAATATGCTACTATCTGACTGCTTATGACCTCCAAATTCACATATTGATACCCTTACCTTCACGGCGATACTTTCAGGACATGTGTGTGTCTGTGGAGCAGCCTTCAGTCAGTGATTAGATTATAGGGATGAAGCCTTCATGAATGCAATAAAAAGAGGCCAAAGGGTGATCCCTTGCTCCTTCTACCATGGGAAGAAACAGCATGATACAGCATGAAGGTGCGATGTGTGAACCAGGAAATTAGCCCTCACTAAACACCTAATCTGCTAGTACCTTGACTTTAGACTGCTTAGGTGTGAGAAATGAATTTCTGTTGCTTATAAATCTTTCCCAATTTGTGATATTTTGTTATAGTGGCCTGAATGAACTAAGACAGAACCCTACCTAGTTTTTAGGGTCATGATCTGAGAAAGATCCCATTACTGCAGGTAGGTGAAGGGCAAGGGTCACTGTTGTGAAACACATCCAGAGTCTTCTCTGCGCCAAATCTCTCTCCAGGTAAAAGGAATTTGCCAGAGCATAATTCCCAAACCTTATGCCAACTGCAGGGAAGAATTTCTTCTCACTCCTACTGCTTTGAGGCTTCCTGTATCTCCCTAAGATTTTAAAAACACAAAACACACCTTGAGGGTCCATGTTTCAAAGAAAAATGGACTGGGAACACTGCAGTAGAGATGCAGCAAGGGGTCTGGGGACGAAGCTTTAGTACTGGAGAGGGGACAGAAACACGTGTGAAGGCCACAGTCAAGATGCAATTCCACTAAAAGACTGAGGTATCTTTCAAAAGTCATGAAACTGGCCTCTTCTTTCACATTCTGTGGTAACACATAGGTAACATCAGCAGAGAGATGGACACTTTGTGAAAGAATGAAAGAAAAGTGCAAGATATGGTCAAGGACAGAATAAGTAAATTTGAAGAAGGGCTAATAGAAACCTTCCAAACTGAGATGCAAGGAGAAGAAAAAGTGAAATTATAAGAGAAAACAAACAAACAAGCAAACAAAACCCAATCCAGAATCCTCAGAAACTGTAGGATAATATTAATAGATAACAAAAGCAAAATTGGAATACCTGAAAAAAGAGAAAAATGAGTCAGAACAAATATCTAAAGTAAAAAATGACAGAGAAGTTGAAAAAACTGACAACAGACACCAGAACACAAATACCTGGCAAAATTTCTTATGGACAAATATGGAATAATTTGAGAAAAATGAAGGAATAATTTAGCAGAATCATGTGCTGCACAAGAAAGCTTTGGGCAACAATGGACTGAAAATATGATGGTGGTTGTATAAGATTATAATGCAGCAGAAGGCTTCCTGTTGCCCCGTTTCATCTTGGTTGTTGTAGTCTTAGTATTACTTAGGTTAGTGGCAATGTTGGTGTAAATCAAACTGTATGCCACATACAATTGTGTATGGTCCATAACACTTGAAAATAATGATACTAAATGACTACCCTACTGATATTTCCTCTATTGCACTACTATTTCAGAATGTACTTCTTTTACTCATTTAAAAAATGTGTGCCATAAAATAGTCTGGTGCTGGGGAAGCAGCCCAGTAGTAGACTGCTTGCCTGTCATGTGAAAAAAAGTTTAAAAAAGTAAAATAGTCTGCTGCTTTACTACACTAGTAACAGTCTCATACGTGTTTTGTTCACTGGGTCTTGACTTCAAGAAGCCATGTCATGTGGCTGACCTTTCCCTTCCAGTTTAGGATGGGAATACACTGTGCTGTTTGCACAATGCAGAAATTGCTTCATGACATGTGTCCTCATCATTAAGCAATATATAACCGTATTATACTATCCCTCAAAGCAGGAAATAAAATACTCATGAACACATCGTGGTAGAAATAAGTACTGAATGACTGCATAAAAGAGAGAGAACAGACATATCTCCCATGCAGATAGATTCCAAATAAGTTTTGCAGACAGTTCTCCATTTCTCCACTAGAATCGTGGAACACAACTTCCACTCTTAAAGTGTGGGCAGTGTATAATAACTTTCTTTTAAGTGTTGTATGCAAAGGGAGAAAAAGTATCTTTACAGAAGATAAACTGACAAATACTATCTCACCCAGGTGATCAAAGTTATCAACAGTGATAAATCATATTGACAGTATGTCATCTTCATATGATGTGATGAGAACAGCGCTTTATCTCTGTGGTCTTCTTCCCCAAACTTCACTACCCCAGACTAATCATGTCAAAATCATTACACCTGTCTTAGTTACTTTTCACTCATTGCTGAGATAGAATACCTGCAGCCCAAAATTAGGGAAGGAAAGGTTTATTTCTTACAGTTCTCAGGAGTTTCCGTCCGTACTCAGCTGGTTCCAAGGCAGCATGGCGTGGCGGGGCAGCCATTCATGGTGGCCTCCAAACAGCAAGGTGTGCGAACCGCCAAGAGAGAGAGTGAGAGAAAGACCCCTGTTCCTCCTGCCCTTACTCTGTATGTTGGCTCCACCCCTGGGCAGGTGCAACACTCACATTGCCAATCTCAGTGATTGAAACAAACCAGTCAGGAACACCAGACTCAGACCTGTCCAAATTATGAGGCCTTGGGGGGACACAGGATCAACCAATACAACACCAATTCAAATTGAGGTGAATTCCTCAAAAATATCTGACCAGCATCCTTGAAAACCATTAAGTTCATCAACAAGTAGAATATATTAAGAAACTGCCACCATCCAAAGGGATCTAAGGAAACATAATACTAACTATAACATGGTATTCTAACTGGTCTTCTGGGACATAAAAAGGATCTTGAGGCAAGAGCAGATGAATGTGAATAAAATACGGATTTTGGTTAATCATACACATCAATCTTAGCTCATTATTTGTGACAATATTAATACCCTACTAATAGAAGACTTAGATAATAGAGTAACTGCATATGGGACTATAAGAACTCTTCACACTAGTTTTGTGGCCTCCCTGTATCTTTAAATCTGTGCTAAACTAAAGTTTATCTTAAGAAACAGTAAAATAACTCATACCATATAAAAATCAGTTGTGGACAGCTCAATGTCTTAAATAAAAAGTTGAAATTTTAAAATATGTGGGAGAAAAAATCACTTAATATTTTTGGGTAAGTAATGGTTCTCTGTGTGTGTGTGTGTGTATGCATGTGTGTGTGTGTGTGGGTGTGGTGCTGAAAATTAGAACTAAGGTCCTGCATATATTAGGCAAGGGTTATTCCACTGAGTTACACCTCCAGCTGAATAAGTAGTGATTTAAACATGACATAAAGGTACCAAATTGTATATGTGAGGGTACAGAGATGACAAAATGCACTGTAGAAAAAGTAGAGCCTTTTGTTTGGAAATACTACCATTAGTGTGAAAAGAGAGGCCACAGTTTATAAGAACAATGTAAATTACCAAGATTAATATACAGTATACTTAAGAATACCTAGGAATCAATAAAAAAGTAGGTTCAAGTTCTCAATATAAAAGTGCACAAAATACATAAAATGTTATATCATAAAAAAGAAAAAATGGTTAATATATGTCCTCTATGAAAGGTGTCTGATCATATTAATAACCTGCGAATTAAAGCTTGAAATGCAATGAGATACTATTCGTATTTATAAGAATGGTAAAACGAAAAATTTGATAATTACAAAATGGTGACAGGAAGGCTGAGTTAGGGAAACTCAGCTACAGACATGAGTATTAATTGGTACATCCAGTTAGAAAATCACCTCAATAGTAGTGAAGCTGAAGATGTGTTCTGCCTCCCACCCATCTACTCCACTTTGAGATATAAACCTTGGAGAACCAATTGTATCATATATATGTGTGTCTTTATCTATAGGTGTTTGCACCACATATATGCAGTTTCTATATATTGGAATGTTCATACAATCATTGGTTTTAATAGCAAAGACTTGGAAATTTTCTAAATGTATATGGGTATTTGAATGGATACATTTTGTTATCTTTGTAAGCAGAGAAAGAAACAAATGATACACGTGAAAACAGATGAATCTTGAAAATAATTACAAATGATAAAAGTCTCAGAAACTATCCTTCAAAGTGATGCCATCTGTATAATATTCAGAAACACACCAAAATAGGCATATATTATTTGGAAGCATATACACATGGCAAAGTTGTTGGAATATTGAGGTAGTCAAATGTTAGTGTACTTTTGTGTGTGTTTGTGCATATAACTAAATTTCATGACTTTTCTTTTTCTGCTTATAGAATGTCAGTTTTCATTTGTTGAGTATGCCTGCTTTTGGCAGTCTTACCTCATGCCCTTGTAATTTGCTCCTTTTTATTTTTGCTGGTCTAGGAAATAAGATCACTAAGCTTGTTGACTATTATATAAGACAGGCAGTCTCCCAATTTGGGCCTAGGGCATTTGCCTGTGAATAAGTTGCATGACCTTTTGTGCACAGAAAATGTAACATTCATTTATTTAACAAATATTTAGTAATTTCCTAGTGCACATCAGACCCTAATGTGGGTTCTAGAAATACATCAACAAGCAGTAAGACAATATTCCTGATTATGCAACTTACAGTCCAGTGGCATCTATTTGGACTCTTCAGTGCATTCTAAACATACAAATCCACTTCATAAGGACAATTTGGATTTGTGAAGAAATTATGTGTGCACAAATACACGTAGCACTCACATGCCAAAGTATATATATGGACATACAAATTCTGTTAGCCATGTAGATATCAGCCCTACACTATGCAGACAGTGAATAACTGTTGACAGGCCTGATAATGATGTTATGTGAAGGTATAATGTGATTGTATCATTGGGCACATTCTGTATCTCAGATCACATTTGCTGTAGCCTAAGCAAACAAACAATGGTGGGAAGTAAAGCAAAGGACATTAAGTGTTTTTTCTTTTTCTTTCTTTTTTAAAAATCGTGGGTCTGTTTCTGAGGCTGGACCCCAGAACCTTCTGCATGGCAGGCCAATGCTCTATCACTGAGCTGCACCCCCAGACCTGATGACAACAAGTTTGCTTCTAAGTAGTAGAGAAGTAGACATTACCAGTATGCAAAATAGGTGGTATCTCTAAAGCTAACGTACAAAACTTCAGGAGTAACACCCAGCACTTTAGGTTACAAACATGTCATCTGGGCGTGTACAGCATTGTGTTGATAAACTAATGTAAGATTTTCTTCTCTAAACGTTGATCACTGGTCACTGATCACTGGTGTGAGGATAGGGTGGATAAGGGAGACACTTGAACTTTTAAGCCTTTATTCTGTTCCTCTTAGCTAGTTTTTTATTTCTGAAAGTTTGTTTATATTTATGTCTGGAGGTTTAAACTCAGCATAAAGAAACAAAGCGATAAAACAGGTCCATTCATCCAGGATAACATAATCATACTCGTGACATTTAACTGTCTAATAGCATTTTCAAGCTATTTTGCTTTTAAATGCAAATTGCACCTTCATGGATTGTCATTCTAACACTGTTACCTGGCTCAGAGATGCCAGCAGCTTTAAAATGTCCATTTCAGTTGTCATTTGAAAATAACTCTTTTTCACAAGGTTTTGACACTAATAGTAGTCAGGGAAGCATTTGAGTATAAGAGAACTTTTGAATTTTCTCAGAGTATGAGAGTGTGTGGCCTCTGGACGTATATTCTCGTATCATTGGGTAAAAATAATGATGGATCAATATGAGAGGCTGGGGGGCCTCTTAGGTTAATTCACTAGGAGTTAGCATCATGACCAGACAATTTATATAAACATCTTGTCTCAGAAAAAGCCCAGTGCCCTGGATGTTTGTGGTGAGCTATTTTTCTGCTCCCTTCTTTGGTTTAAAACAAGATATATTTTAAGTAGTTTCATTCAAGTCACATGATGGTTGTTTCTCCTGAGGAAAATCCCAGTCCAGGGTCAGCAGGTGGGTTCCAGATTAGGGACAGTGTGTGTGTGCTGACAGCGGTACTTGAGAGCTACCTGGAGTCTCCTCTAACTCCCTCCAGAGGGCCACTGGGAGCCTGGCAGTCACTCCCAGGCACTGCTGCTGTAATTTAGCTAATTCGCTCAAACCATAGTTTTGAAAGGCAGTAAAACAAACAGTCAACATCCACGTAGAAGGTACATTTACTACATGAGGTCAGACACATCTAGCTTATGGATAAAAAAAAAGGAGGGTCATATGTTTCATAGTTCTAAGTGATTAGTTTTATGCTGCTTTGCAAAGTAAACTCAGTGTGGAGGTCATAATGAATGAATCCCTAGATGTTTACCAAACCCCTAAATTAAATTGCATTCTTAATTGTTTTGCAAATACATTGGCTTACCTAATTAAATAGGAATGACTCTATGCTGCTATAGAGGATAGAATACTAAAGACTGTAGGACTCATTTCAAATTAGCTATTCTGCTTGATTAACAAATTTGGCCCATTCAAGTTTTTTGGTATCGTGAACTAATGTTACACTTTAAGGGACAAGTGAAACAAAACATTTTTAAAAAATTATGCAAAGCACTATTATTTTTAAGAGTTATATGTAAAAAAAACAAGCATTTATTTTGGAATTTCAAATTTTGTAATTAAAAAAAATCACACATTTTCTTATGCATTTTGAAAGAATAATTAAAAATAAATTTTAAACTTTTTACATAGGAAACAAGGGAAAAATTCATTTTTCTGTAAAGGACCATCATAAATATATTAGCAGCAGCACATAAGAGCTTATATTTTGAAATCTCAGTAGTCATAAAATGAAAAAACATTTGAACACATATGCAAAC